>PITA01016093.1:0-47693 GCA_004023965.1 Spilogale gracilis | reverse complement strand
TCTCAGTCCCCATGCTTGTGTTCCCCCTCTGGCTGTGTTTCTCTCTTGTCAAATAAATAAAATCTTTTAAAAAAATCACTTGGGGAACTTTAAAAACAAACAAACAAACAAACAAACAAACAAAATCTAAACTCACTGAGTCAATGGGCCCAATAAATGGATTCAGGGTTGACTCATAACATTTGATGATTCTGGTTAACAGAAGACACACTTAATTGGGTGGTAAAGGAACTTATGTGTTAGACAATCTAAATCAGATTTTAAATAAAACCATTTCAAAAATATCAAATCTTTATTTATAAATGTTTTAAAAAAGAGTGCTCTGGTGATAGAATTAAGTTTCAAGAAAAGAAAACAAACAAACAATAAATAAAGGAAGAAAGAAAGAAAAAATAAAAAACAAATTAAGTTACATGCACAGTAGTTTGCTTTATTTTTGAATGACAATAATTTGGATAAGTGATAGGGACTAGTCAGGCTAACACAAAATAAAATAATCAAAAGACCATGTGATGCTTTTATTTAATAGTAAAACTCTCTTAGATGTATCTGGGAAATTAATTTTTTTCCAAAATGTAGGTATTTTTATTCATATGTATACATTTGAATATACATTACTGTGTGACTTCTAATGCTTTCAAGGTTTTGAAATATTATATATCTTTATAATAAAATTATATGTTTTTATATGAAAGAACTTTTTTTAAAAGATTTTATTTATTTATTTGACAGAGAGAGGGAGAGATCATAGGTAAGTAGAGAGGAAGGCAGAGAGACAGGGCAAAACCGACTGCCTGCTGAGCAGAGTCTGATGTGAAATTCAATCCCAGGACCCTGAGATCATGACCGGAACCAACGCAGAGGATTAACCCTCTGAGCCACCCAGGATCCCCATGAAAGGAAATTTTTAATGTCAAGGTGAAATCAATGTTTTGCAACATTAAAGTTATAATTCAATTCCCATTTTTACTCTACAGAATAGCAAGGGCTATTTCAGATATTGTGGAGTCATTAAAACAGTGAGAGCAAGAGATGGGAGGATACCAACCTATTGCAAAACCGAAACTATATTTCTACTACAAAGTAAAACCATCTTAATTTATACCACCATATTAATTATTAATTTTCAATGACTTTCTATGTTATTTAAACCTTTTGCTAAGATTTCTGTGTTCCTATGGTGACAGTTTGTGTTCTTACATCTCTGCCCACTTTAAAAGAAAGATACTTATTAAAATGTAAGATCACTGGGAGCCTGGTTGTTTCAGTTGGTTAAGCATCTAATTCTGTTTTCAGCTCAGGTTATGAATTAGGTTGCGGAGATGAAGTTCTTCCCTGGGCTTTGTGCTCATCATGGAATCTGGTTGAGGAGTTTGATATTCTCTCCCTCTCCAGGCCTGCTTCTCCTCCCACTCATTCATTCTCCTTCTCTCATAAATAAATAAATAAATAAATAAATAAATAAATAAAATCTTTAAAAAAAATAAAAATGAAATGTAAGGGGCGCCTGGGTGGCTCAGTTGGTTAAGTGACTGCCTTCGGCTCAGGTCATGATCCCGGAGACCCAGGATTGAGTCCCACATCGGGCTCCCTGCTCGGCGGGAAGCCTGCTTCTCCTTCTCTCACTCCCCCTGCTTGTGTTACCTCTCTGGCTGTGTTTCTCTCTGTCAAATAAATAAAATCTTTAAAAAAATATATGAAATGTAAGATGACTTATCATTCCTTTTCTTAAATATATATAAATTTTAAATCTGAAATATCATTTCATACTAGAAAAATTGTTAAAGAACTTTTTGGAAAATTCATGCAAGAACAAGTTGAAGTTTTAATATATTTATGTGAGAGGTGCCTGGGTGGTTCAGTTTGTTCAGCGTCTGCCTTTGACTAGAGTTATGATCCCAGATTCCTGAGATTGAGCCCTACAATGGGCTCCCTGCTCAGCAGGAAGCCTGATTTGCCCTCTCCCTCTGCCTGCCACTCCCCTGCTTGTGCTCTTTGAATGAATGAATGAATGAATGAAATGTTTATGTGAAAATCTTAAAACCATATTTCCAAATTATGAATATTTAGAATTAAGTCATTTTTAAAAAAGATTTTGTTTATTTATTTGACAGAGAGAAAGAGATCACAAGTAGGCAGAGAGAGAGGAGGAAGCAGGGAGCCTGATGTGGGCCTGGATCCCAAGACCCTGAGATCATGACCAAACTGAAGTCAGAGGCTTTAACCCATTGAGTCACCCAGGTGCCCCTAGAATTAAGTCATTTTTGTCCAAATTAGATACTTGCCTATACTGTATTTACTTATATAAATAAATATGTAAATATTACCAGTAGCTTATTAAAATTATTAATAATTTTATTCAATGAAACTTATTTTACTCATATTTTGTTTAGCAGATAGACTGCCATTATAAGGAATGATTAAGTCTCCACCATCTGTCTTACTGAATGAAGTCCACTTCAGCTGCTATTAATCATATCTGCAATGCTTTGAAATATGCAATGAATTGTATAGATTTCAAGTTACTTAACATAGTCAGCAAAATAACCAGTCATTCATATAACCTGAGAAATCCTGGATAATCACCCCAAATGGCTATAACACTAACATTTGATTTCAGTTCACTTATTTTTTTATAAATTAGATAATACTTTCAGGTTAACAGAATGTAACTTTCAAAGAAAAATAATCCACTCCATCTATTCTGTCATTTTGTGCAATTTATTCATTGATGCTGATAAATTAAAAAAAAAGCTGCCACCACGACTGTGAAATCAATGCAAGTGAAATATTTCGTTTACAATTTAACCTCCATTTCCCCTAGACTTTGAGGTTTTAATACCTATAGCAGTTGCATCTGACTCTATCGATCTAGTTGAAAATTAAAAGGCAAATAAAAGAAATTGAATAGCAGCATGAAATATCCTCATCCAGGACCTGCTTGATTAGCTAAAGCATGGTATGTTGCATTAAAATAAAACTTCATATATTTGTTTTTATTTAAGTTAGAATCACAGCTGAGTATTAATAAATCTTAATAACTATTTATATTGTTTAATGTTCAATGTTTTTCACAGTACTCTGATATTTAAGTTATTGAATTTCCTAATGATTTAGCAAAGAAAAAAACTGAATTAGAGTATTACAGATCACTGTACCATTTTAAATACAGGACAGTAATGTCAAATTCTACAAAGAAAGATGTTTAACAGTCTGTATTATATTTGATGTTTTACAAAGGTGTTAAATGCACCCTGAATATTACCACACACAAAAAAGGCCAAAGTCAATGAGAAAATATAGTTTTTGTTTCAACATTGATATTCTATAAGTGACCAATTTCCACTTTTTAAATGTTAAAATTTAATGCAGATAAAAGGTTGGGTTCAATAATCATGTTTAAAATGAGTGACCACATAATGAGAACTTATTATGTACCAAGCACTTTATACAATATCTTTTATTTTCAAAACATAGCAGCAAAACAGGTATTATGATTTGCATTGTATAAATGGGGGGACTTAGGTTATGATAAGTATCCCAAGTTATAGAAGAATAAAAGAATAAATTGGAGTTCATATAAAACTTGACTGGTTGGTCACTAAGCTCACAATATTTCAACTCTATCAATCTCCAACAAATTATTTTCATAGCATTCACCTTTCTTATGACTATAAGACTTTTCAGCTAAAAGTAGTTGCTAGATACAATTTTACTATGCTTTCCAGATAAAAAATGGTTGAAAACTTGTCCTTTGAGGGTCAACATTCCACGATCAAAGAAGCAAAACACAATTTCCTCCTTTTTCTTTCTTTTTCTTTTTTTATTTTTACCTGTTGTAAAGGTAAAATTTAAATAACTTTATTTAAAAGCATTATGTGTATAAAAATACAATAAAAATTTTATCTAAAACAGTTTCTTGGAATGCATTATTTTTGTCCAGAATATCTTAAATACTATGTAGTGTTTCTTTATTAAGAAGCATATTTTAAACACCATTTTAGACCCATTATGCTTTATATCTCCTCTATTAATTCTACTTGCTTCCAAAACTCCATCTAATGCTTCTCATACCCTCATATCTTACATTGTATTGGCAACTGCCAGAGCCAAGTTACAGGTAGGCAAGGTGCATAGCTTTGAAATATGATTATCAAGACATTGAGCCACTAGGAGATGAATGTTCATATTGGAAAAATTAATAGCTTATTTTTTATTTTTGTCAATATTTGTATATTTGACTTATCATCAGTACACTAGGAAAGATAGATAATCAACTTTTGTATGTGTTACCAACAAGCTTTTTGTAACTGGAGTTAATATGCCCTTATGACCTTATCAGATACATGAATGTTTTATAATGTTAAATATTTGTATATATTATATATTATAGCCTATTTAAAAATATATCCTTAAGTCTATTTATCATGACCTGTGTATTATTTGGTTGTCTGGGTTTTTTAAGATTTTTAATTGATTCCAGTATTTAATAATCAAGATACTTAGCATAGAGGTGCCTGGGTGGCTCAGTTGGTTAAGTGACTGCCTTCGGCTCAGGTCATGATCCCAGAGACCGGGGATTGAGCCCCACATCGGGTTCTCTGCTTGGCAGGAAGCCTGCTTCTCCCTCTCTCACTCCCCCTGCTTGTGTTCCCTCTCTGGCTCCCTCTCTGGCTGTGTTTCTTTCTGTCAAATAAATAAAATCTTAAAAAAAAAAAGATACTTAGGATAAAATTCTAGATTTCTGCCTTCCCTTGAAAATTCAGAAAATAAAGTACTCACAATCTTACATTTTGGCAAAAATCAACTAAAAAGAATTGCATATTATACTTTTACTGAGAATATATATGTTCTCACAAATGCAGAGAGTATACCTTATTGTGTTTATTGGTCTTCTTTGATTTGCTTTATTACTTGTCTTACCAAGAAAAAGTCACTTTAAGTTTGGGATTCCTAGAGTAGAACCTAAGTTAGTCCCAAGTAAATTTTCCTCTCTGTTCACCATAACAAAACAGCAAGACTCAAAAGGATACAGTCAATTCCAAGTTATAAAACTAGACAATCATAAAAAATCCAAACCTTACAGAACTTACTTCAGCACTCAAAAATATAAAATTCCCAATGTCTATCTTGCATCAAAAACTTACTAGGCTTTCACAGGGGCAGAACAATATGATCATGTTAGGAGCAAAATCAAGCAATAAAAACATATCTGTAATAAAAGAGGTGACTAAATAATAAAATTAAGACATTTAGCCAGTAGTAAACCTAAAGTGGAATCATTAAAAATAATAATAATGATCAAAAGTATATTAGGAAAAATAAAACAAAAAACAAATTTGGCAAACAAAAAAATAAGATGAAATTATACAGTACACCATAACCATAATCATTTTAAATTGGAGTGATATAAAGACATCAAAGGCATAAAAAGCAAATATTTTTAGTTTTGATAAAAAGCACTTAGGTTATGCTCCGTATATTACAAAAATTGTTATATTAAAATTCAATCTGTTGTACTTCTGTACACTAGCAGCAATGAAAAAATGAAATTTGAGATAAAAAATAGATGACTTACAATAACATTGAAATTATCAAATGCTGAGAAATTTAATAATACCTGTGTAATATCAGTTCACTGAAAACTCTGCCATTGCTGAGATGTTTAAATGACTTAAATAAATGGAGAGAATTGCTATGCTCAGAAATCAAAAGTCTTGATGTTAACTTATAAATTTTCTCCAATTTGATCTATAGACTTAATAAATTACCATTCAAAATTCAAGCCTGTGATGGGGCACCTTGGTGGTTCAGTCAGTTAAGTGATTATTGGCTTGGCTCAGATCTTGATCTCAAGATTGTGAGACTGAGCCCCATGGTGGGCTCCAGTAAGATTCTCTCCCTCTGGTCCTACCCCCACCTCTTAAAAAAACACCAAAAAACACACACCAAAAAAACAAACAAAAAATTCAAGCATGTTGTTTTATACCACCTGACAAAATGATTCTAGAATTAATATATGATGCAAAGAACCTAACACAGAAAAAACACTTTTAAAGTAGAAGAAAAAAAAGTGGACTAAAATGACCAGATTTCAAATCTTATCTAGAAGCTATAAAAAAAAAAAAAATGAAAGTATAGTATTTCTGTAAAAATAAGGAATTATACCAATGAAAAGTAGATTTCAAAAAATAGAACCATATATATATGATTGATTTTCTGCAAAGTGTGACTGTACTTCAATGGGTTCATGAGATAGCTTTTGAAATTAATACTGTACAAATACTATATCTCTCTGCAAGAAGAAGTAAATGTCCACACTCAACCTCAAAAATATATATATATAAAATTAACTTTACCATTAATCAAAATGTAAGACCTGAAACTACAACTCTTTAAAAGACATAGAGGACATTTTTTGTATCTTTGAGATAAGTAGTGAATTCTTAGAACACAAAAACTGAGAAGTATATAAGAATTTCTGATCACTTTGATTTTGGCTCAGTTGGTTAAGCGACTGCCTTTGGCTCAGGTCATGATCTCAGAGACCCAGGATCGAGCCCCACATCAGGCTCCCTGCTTGTTGGGAACCCTGCTTCTCCCTCTCTCACTCCCCCTGCTTGTGTTCCCTCTCTGGCTGTGTTTCTCTCTGTCAAATAAATAAAATCTTTAAAAAAAAGCAAACAACAACAACAACAAAAACTTTATCAAATATTCAAAAACTGAATAAAGTTTTGCTTTTCAAAAGCACAATTAAGAAGATGAAGAAGCGATCTACAGAGAAAATATTATAAAAACGGTATCTCACTTAATTCTTTACCTAGGGTCCTGCAAAGGAGCAGGAGAAAAAATGAGGGATTGATAGAAATGCTATATAACTCAAATGTGGAGATGTTCATACACTTGTAACATTTTTCAACACTTCTCTAATGGTACACTCAAAAATGGTGAATGCTACTTTGTTTAAATTAAGCCCCAAATTAAACTGATTTTTAAAAACCATGTAAGTAATAATGAAAAAGAGAAAAAGTCATATACTCATTTTAATATTCAGTATCAAAGTTTAATTGTATGCCTTCTTCAGTGAGATTACTACTCTAGTAAGGCCTCTGTAGATTTCCTTAGCCAGGAGGACTGTTAGCAGCACAAACTTTTTGTGTTAGGGACTCCTGGTAAATCCTAACCTAGAAAAGTTAGAATTGATGTTGAAGCATGTTGGAGAGTATGTATGGTTTGCTTCCATTCCTATTTGGCCCAAATGTTTTAATTCAAGATTTTTAATTTAATTTCTTCTTAATTTAGCTACATGTTGCTGATGATTACCTTCCTTGAGGGTCTACTTGTGTTTGTGACAGAGATTCAGCAACTAATTAGCAGTCTTTCAAAATCATTCTCATATATCTTTCCTGACTCTGACCTCTTCGAAAACACTGACAATTTTCATAGCAATGGAAGCCAATGTGTCAACTGAACTAATAATAAAACAAGCACATACCTCTGATCTTTGGCTCAATTCACCTAAGCAAAGGCAATAAATTCACACTTCATCCTCTGCCTGTCAGTGAAGAAGTTATGTGGGAGAGTTAAGCAATCTAATCTCAGAGACATAAAAAGTATATAAAGATTCGAGTTGAAAAAATATGGTATCATTGTTACATTACAGATGAACTGGTGCAATTCAAGGAGGCGAAAGGTCTTGTTTAGTTATCGGGCAAGAAAGCACTGAAACCAAACTTTCTGCCCAATCCATTTTTATTTTTAGGTTCGATCCTGGGACTCATATCATATTGCCAGATATTTACCTTAAAAATGAGATATATCCTTACCGAGATAGTACATTCCACTTATTTCATAAATAGCCTATTTGTCCTCTACACAGTATTTAGAAATCCTGGGAATAAATAAACCAAGCCTAAAGTAAAAATTGCTAAGGTGCAAAATGTTATTATTCCATCTGATGCAAGTCAATTTTTCAAAGAATTACATATCCAAGGATATATTTATAATAGTCAGAAATGCCTTTCTTTTTAATATTTGTACATTGCTATACATTGTATACCTTTACTTTCCCTTAAACTATAAAATATAAGCACCAGCAAGAAGCAATATTCCTTAAATTATGAATTTGTTACTTAATCTATACTGGCATAAAATATGTTTATTCTTCATTTTTTTTAATAGACATGAAAGAATGACAGGTTTTTTTTTAATAGACATGAAAGAATACTAAAGCATAATATGGGAAAACTACTCTCAGCAAAATTGAAAGTCCTGGAAAAAAAAAAACACACAAAACCCTGAAAGGGAGCTTAGCTACTCTTCATGAAATCTGTACATTTTCTCTATTGACTTTAAAATCTGTTTATGGATTAAAATTGTCACATTTACTTACATAAAAATCAGACCATGCAAGGCATTTGGTATTTCAATATCTGCTTTCTGATAACACACACTTTCATTTTTTTTAAGATTTTATTTATTTATTTGAGAGAGAGAGAGAGAGAGAGAGAGAGAGCGCAGCTGGGAGAGGCAGAGGGACAGCAGACTCTCTACCGAGTAGGGAGCCAGATGCGGGTCTTGATCCCAGAACTCATGAGATCACAACCTAAGCCAAAGGCAGCTGCTTAATGGACTGATCCACCCACACACCTCCAACAGACACTTTCTTACTCAAATGCTGCTTCAGGTTTTTCATTCATAGTACTCTTTATTTATTTATTATTTTTGGTGGGTATCAGGATCAAGTACTAGTGTATAACAATAAACTACCTAGAGTTGAATGTAAAGAACCATAAGATACTCTTTTTTTTTTAAATATAGATTTTATTTATTTGTTTGACAGAAAAAGAGAGAGATCACAAGTAGGCAGAGAGGCAGGCAGAGAGAGAGGAGGAATTAGGCTCCCTGCTGAGCAGAGAGACTGATGCAGGCCTTGATCCCAGGACCCTGAGATCATGACCTGAGCTGAAAGCAGAGGCTTTAACCCACTGAGCCACCCAGGTACCCCCATAAGATACTCAACTAGGAAATAAACTGAAGGCTGCTGGAGAGGAGGTGGGAAGGATGGGCTAACTTGGTAATGGGCATTAAGGAAGGCACATGATGTTCATGAGCATTGGGTGTTATATACAGCTGAAAAATCTTTGAACTCTTCCTCTGAAGCTAGTAATACACTATATGATAATTGAACTTAAAATAAAAAATGAAATAAATGCAAAGAAAGGCAATTAACTATTTATTTTTCATTAACATTCACAAAATAGCAATTTTTTAAAGTTTTATTTATTTATTTGGCAGAAAGAAACACAGCTAGAGAGGGAACACAAGCAGGGGGCATGAGAGAGGGAGAAGCAGGCTTCCCGCCAAGCGGGAAGCCAATGAGGAGCTCGATGTGAGGCTTGATGCAGAGCTCAATCCTGGAACTCTGGGATCATGACCTGAGCCAAAGGCAGATGCTTAACAACTGAGCCATGCAGGTGCCCCAGCAAAATAGGAAAATTAACAGAAGTGATATTTCCAGCATCCTCAGGATTCTTCCTCTTTTGGTCTTATCCCAGTAGTCTTGCTTTCATCCTACTAGTAGGTTTTATGGCTTTTTGCACAAGTTAATTGAATTTTACACAAATTTCCCCTTCCATAAAGTGAACAAGCTACTGAAAGGTGGGAAAATGAGGAAATAAGCAATAGAAACTAAATTATTTTCTAACTTCAAGATACCAAGTAACTTTAATATATTCAAGTTTTTTTTTAATCAGTGTTTATATCTATATAGCCCTTTGCATGTCTTACCAGACATATCCCCTTTCCTAAAGAATTTTCGTCTTCCAAAACTGAGACCATCTCTCCCTTTGAGACAGTTGGATTTTGCAACATTTATTTGTGTAAAAGCAGGTCATATACAACTCCCTTTCAGCACCACTCTCCATCCTAGTCACAAATGAAGAGTCAGAGATAAGTATATGATCAAATATAACAAAAAAGATGATATCTCACAAAAATTAGGAGTTAGAACTTGAAGAAAGTTGGATCTAGGGCTTCCATATTGAGGTTGTACTTTGGAGCCCTATTGATCAAGAAAAAGGTAAATAGAAAAATCTGGATTGCAAAAATATGAAAGATAAATAAACAAATATTCCCAAAGGAACTGAGACTAGCCATGAGAAAATAGAACATGGTTTTCATGGTAGTCTTTAGTTTCTTTGGTGTTAGACCTTGCTGTGGTGTTTGAGTTTCCAAAAAAAAAAAAAAAGTGTCATTTTCCTTATAATAACTATCCCTAGAGTACAGTTTCTTTGGATACACTTCTGTTTCTCTCAATAATAATTCCAGATGGGGAGGTAAACATCAAATAATTTATATTAATTTTCCAAAAACTCCCTTTTTGACCATTTTCTGTTTTCTTTCTTCTTTTTTTTAAATTATGTTCAGTTAGCCACTGTATAGTAGATCATTAGTTTTTGATGTAGTGTTCAATGATTCATTAGTTTTGTATAATACCCACTGCTCATCACAACACGTGTCTTCCTTAATATCCATCACCCGCTACCCCATTGTTTCCCATATTAAGGATTTGAGCATGTTTATGCTTGCTTTCTTTATTTAGTGCTAAATAATGAGTTTCATGGTTTAGCCTTGAGAATGTCCCTAGGGAATACAATGCTTTGAAGAGAGTAAAATATTCCCTTGCTAGAAGCTGTAGAGGGATATAACTTGATGCTGTATAATCTTCAAAAAGATAAATTTGATAGAATGTTAATTGGAGAATATTATGCAGTCTCCAAACTTATATATTTTTAAGTATAAAGGCATGTTAAAAATATACAATATTATTCCACTTTTTATTATTACAAAATTTCCCTTGGAAATATTATTTTATCAACATATCTTTAAAGACTTAAAATTCAGAGAGTGATATTTTCTATAAATAAGAGCCTTTCAGTTTGGTATTCTGCTATTATAAAATATGTGCTTTGTCTTATCATGTATTAAACTGTTCAAAAGCTTTAAATTGACAACTACTGACTTCTGAAAAGTATGAGCACTTGTAAAATATCCTTGTTGAAACGGAGAAGGTTGGTCGTTCTCTCTTCTTCATTCTTGAATGTAGAATAAGACATAGTTTTCGTGTGGTTATTACTTCAAGCTGAAATAGGGTTTTAAATATTTTCTTTAGTTTAAATGAATATTTCATAAGATAATTCTTATAATTATGAAAATATTTATAATATTTATTTTAGAAACATTTCATTTTGCTTTGGAGAAAAATATATTTCTGAATTTTGTAAATACTATAAAATACTTTACTTATTAAAAAATGCTTTGGTTATAAAGTGAGCAAATTTACTTTATAGAAAAGTTTGTGAGAACTCTTAAGTTTCCATTGTCTTATCGTCAATATCTACTTATCTTAAACTCTGCATACACTATTAACCGGCTTAGAGATTATGTTATTATTCATAAAACAGTGTCTAAATAATCTTTCTTGATTTTTGAGTTCTTGATTTCAGTACATATGCCTGTCGAATGAAACTTGTTTCATATTTCTATTTTGAGATACAGAGAGAAAAATACTTAAGAAACGGACCTTCATGGAAAATGCACTATGTGCAATGCAGCATGCTATGTAGGTTATAAACACAATCTTTGTTTATAAGTTTTAATTCTCCAAATAATTTTAGTAGGCACTTTTAAAATAAATTATCTAAAATGGAGTAAGTTAAATGACTTGTCCCAGATACAAAATTACCAAGTCCTGATTAGAATTTTAACTGATACCCCATTCTACCACATGCCTTTGCTATTGGGTTTTTCTCACCAACTGATGAAAATTTCTTATCTTTTCAATATTTGAGTTTTCTAACTCCAAACTAGAGTTGATTATTTGAGCTTAAAAATATTTGTGTCAACCCAAGATATAAAAAAAAACCCATTAGACTATCAGACTTTTTCCGGCTCCTTGCTCAGTGAGAAACCTGCTTCTCCTTCTCCCTCTGTCTGCTGCCCTGCCTGCTTGTGCTGGCTCTCTTTCTCTGTCAAATTATAAACAAACAAACAAACAAACAAACAAATACATAATAAAGCTTTAAGAAAATTATAGGACTCTCAGACTTTTAAGGATAACTTTCAAAGAACCTACCTAGCCACAAGCTAAGATATAATCTGGGTATAAATATGTTGATTTAAAATACATTTAAGTCCCAAAACGACAGTCTTGCTTTTTATTTCCCCTTTTCTTGTGTTGTTTTAATGTTGTCTCTTCTTGTCATTCACTCATTTTCATTTTTTTAATTTTTCCCTATGTCCCTTTTTTATTCCCTATGGAAGATAATTCCATACTTATTTTTCAAAACTATAGTAACTTCCAACTAAATGTATCTACTGACTGTAAAACATCATGAAAATAGTTGCATGATCACTTGGTCTGTGAGACTTGTAGATTTTTCAGGCTATGTACACTTTTCTCAGAGCTGTGTCAGTCAGGTTTGTAGTAAGCCTGATCTGGATTCCAATCCAGGCCTCTATGTCACTCTCTAAACTTTATTAATCTTCCCTGAACTTTATCTGTTCATTTTTTTTCTAAGTTTATTCAATGTAAATTTATTTGATTAAAATTAATGTAGATAATTGATATGAAACTCTTCAGAACTGCATCTAAATTATAACCCTATTCCTTTGCCTTGATTTATATTTATGTGAATATTTGCTTAACTTTTCACATTTGTGCACATAGTCGCATCTAATTTTTTTTTCAGAGAATATCTTATGTCTATAATATCCAAGGTAATAACAGCATTGGAAATATTAGTATTGTTAAGTGAAATGATATGACAAATATAACATCAAAACAAAAAAATATCTAAACAGAATAGCTTTTATGACTTAATATACCTTGGTAAAAATAAAGTTGAAAAATCTAGTCATATGGGGCACCTGGATGGCTCAGTCGTTAAGTGTCTGCTTTCAGCTCAGGTCATGATCCCGGGTCCTGGGATTGAGCCCCGCATCGGGCTCCCTGCTCAGTGGGAAGCCTGCTTCTCCCTCTCTCACTCCCGCTGCTTGTGTTCTCTCTCTCACTGTGTTTCTCTCTGTCAAATAAATAAAATTAAAAAAAAAAGAAAAATCTAGTCATAAACATTATGACATATTTTGATCAAGCATATTTCTTAGTGTCTTAATTAGATATCATTGTATCATTACCTTTCAAAACCCAAAAAGTGGATATTTCAACTTGTGTCAAGATTGTATAGGGAAATAATTTCATTTTTAGTAAGTAATATCTAAGTTTGCATATCACTAACCTGTCTTCTTTCAAATATAAATATAAACCAAATAATCTCAGCATTTTTACATCTCTGAAAGCTACTAGAAATTTTTCTAGAAACTAGAAAGAAATAAAGTGTATAATTAATTTTATAACATATAAATCACAGATAGATTTGGTCCTCAGAATAATCCATCTATTAGAGTTTAAAATTATTAACAGAAATCTCTTAATAATAACCATATATGATTCACTATAACAATGAATATTATATACAATGATGAAAATGTTTTAAAATTTCACATTATTTCAGTAAGTTTATGTACAGAACTATATATTATATATTTCTTTGTATGTGTACTAATTAAAGTCAATTGGATATATATCTTCATACAAAATATATTTTACATTTTACATATAGTTTTATTTTTATTTTTTTAAAGACTTTATTTACTTATTTAGCAGAGAGAAACACAGCTAGAGAGGGAACACAAACAGGGGGAGTGAGAGAGAGAGAAGCAGGTTCCTGGCTGAGCAGGGACCCTGATGTGGGGCTTGATCCCAGGACCCTGAGATCATGATCTGAGCCGAAGACAGACTTAACCCTCTGAGCCACTCAGGCGCCCCTACATATAGTTTTAAAAATAATTACCAAACAATATCTGAATATCCACCATGGAATTTCTGAATGTTGCCAGCACCTAGATTGTTACTGTGTATTTTTCAATTTCATATAATATTTCCCATACCCTCAGGAAATAAATAACCTGAAATTACTTCAAATTACTGTTAATGTTGCTAATTTTTATAGTTTTACTATTTATTTATGTCTGTTTTTGAACTTTATGTAAGCAGCATCTTAGGGGATATAAAGATGAGGCTTTTTTATTTAACACTTTATAAAATCAACATTATTGTTAATATAAAATCAATATCAAAATGTAAGATCTGATTCACTGTATTTACATCTATAAAATAATCTACTTTATAATATATGTGACTATACCACAATGCATTTGCATATTATACTGTCAAAAGACAAATGGTTTGTGATCCTTCATTTCTTATTACAGGAAATGATGCTTTGAGTACTCTTGAACATTCATCCTGAGGAACATGGAAAAGAGTTTTTCACAGATATGTTCTGGGGAATAGGTCAAATTGTGCATATTATCTTCAAATTCAATAGTTACTACACTTGATCTTAGCCAAAAGGCTGAAAAGCAATTCAAATTCAATAGCTAATGCAAAAGTATTTTCTGAAGTGCTTATAACAATTTTCATGCTAGAGCATATTGAACCTTCCTATCACTGTTCTTATATTTTTTTGTCAATTTGGTGGAAGTGAAATGTTACCTCATTATGTTTTTTCTTTTAACTTGCAGTCTGCCGTTACAAATAAGGTTGAACAATTTTCCAAATCTTATTGATCATTTGTGTGATACCTGCTAATGCCTTTTTGCTCATTTTCCTAATGTATTGTTGTCTTCTATTGATTTGTGGGAATTTTATATATTGCATAGCAATCATTTGCCTTTTATAAATATTGCAGATGTCTTCTAGTTGTGGTTTGTCTTCCCAGTAACATTAAGTTATATTTTGAAAAGAAATTCCTAATTTTTATGCAGCTTTAGTTTAAATTTTGGCTCTTTGTCCTAATACTTTCATTCTGTAAGATCATAACAACGTCATGGTATTTTTACAAGTTTTTTTTTTAAACATGGCATTCACAAAGAAATTCGTTATTTGTCTTGAATTGATTTTTATAAATGACATAAAATATAAAATTTCACTTATATTATATGGTTTATTGCTAAAATAGTTCATGGCTTTTAAAAATTTTCTTTCAGGATTCATCCCAAAAGACTTGGAATACATATCTCAGCTGTATTAAATCCTGACATATGAACACTTACATGAAAAGACATTCTTACACAGTGAATGTTAAGTGATGTCAACTAACAACTCATATTCTGAACATGTGATTTGGGGGTCTATATTACATAGGCACATTTTACCCTCCAAAAGTATACACAACAAATGCAAAGGACACTACAGTAGAAAAATCAAGTCCAGGTCATATCTTAAGCACCCCAAGAACTGGATTTTTTTGTTTCAACTTTGAAAGAGTGGCACCATCATCTAGATTTCTTCAGAAAGAGGGCATCTGAATGGGAACACAGAATTTTGTTGATTTATTACTATGGAATAACCAGGACAGATGGTTTTCTGTTTTAAAGAGAAACCATATTATTATTATTTTTTAAAGATTTTATTTATTTATTTGACAGAAACACAGCTAGAGAGGGAACACAAGCAGGGGGAGTGAGAGAGGAAGAAGCAGGCTTCACGTGGAGCAGGGAGCCAGATGCGGGGTTTGATCCCAAGACTCTGGGATCATGATCTGAGCTGAAGGCAAACATTTAATGACTGAGGCACCCAGGAACCCTGAGAAGCCATATTATTTAAGGACAGTTGCTATATCCAAAGCTACATAAAAAAGACACGATTTTTTGTATATTTTAGATGTACTATCTTACAACCAATGCAGTTCAAGTCCTGCAATCATTTAAATTATTCCTGCCAATTTCAACTGTTGTACATTAAATTTACATTCTTGCCTTTTTTACATAGCACGGATGCTGCATTATTCACTGTGCTCAAGCCACATTTATCTGGATACAATTTCAAACCATTATTGCACATTAAGACACACTAGGAATAAATATGTCCCTCTACATTTCCCCAACACTCTATTCATATACCAGTTAACTATGGTTACTATCTGTCCTATTATTTTATACTGTGTAAATATTCCTTATAAAGGATCTGAATAACAATTATTTCTTAAAAATATTTGTATCTCTAAAACTGAATTTATTTTAAATAAAGGATCTTACGTTATTTACTATTATATCCTGGAAATCTGTGCAGCTCCAAATAATAAATAATATGCCAAAACTAATGTTAAAATGGGCACAAAATTTTAATAGCAATTGGAAACGAAAGCAAAACAAAATTTAAAAAACACTCATAGGATCAACAGGACCCCTTATAATCCATGCTTACATGTTTTAAAAATTGATTGATGAAATCCATAACAAGAATAAAAATCAAAACATAATCCTGACAGGACTACATTAGATAATGTAACTTGCTTAGAGGTCCTTGTGGATCCCTGGCTAGCCATCTCATTGCAGACAGCTGTGGAATCTTTATCAACTTCCATTTCCACAAGATATATATTAAATGCTAAGGAGAATTTACTCCCCAGAGTAAGTGCAAAGGAAACATGTGCACCTGAGCTATGCATTTTTACTTTATTCCAACAATATTTGCTCATCTTATAAAACACTTCATCTATCCATGGAAACGGTAAATGAGGAGAGAAAATAATTCAGTGCTCAAGGATATCCGACTTTATGGAAACAAAGAATGTGGAGATATGGAAAAATAGGAAAGAAAGAAACCCATAAAAAAGATCAGTCATGACTAAATTACCAAATAAGCTTCCTAAGCATTAATTTAAAGAATCAGAAAACTCAGGGCATAGTTTGTGATAAAAGCTACATTTGGTTTCATAATATTACTAAAATAGAATTTTGTTGACTTTCCCTTTTATGAGTAGCTATGCATTCATTTTGAATCACATATAAGAGAAGCACCATAAAATCTTTAGTTCATGTTTCTAAATGTTTTTAGCTGTCTCCAATGTAGATGACTGAATTTAGATGAAGTTTCAGTGAGATAAAGTCAGAAACCAAGAGACAATAGGAGTTATACAATTTATGCACTGGAGATAAAACTAATCAGAATCCCAAATTCAGCTGATGATTAGAGACTTAGTGTTGCTCTCTCCGCAACACTGGTACTGGGGAGGGATAACTGGACCAGCCTGTTATTCTCCAGGGGCTGAGAGAGATGGTAAGTGTCTACGGCCCCGGCCACCCCCCTGAAACCGGGAAAGAAACCACACCGAGCCGGGAGTTGAGTCAGCCATGAAGGTGCAGCAATCTAGCTTTAGGCAAACAGTTGGTTCTGTCTATCTTGCTCTCTCTGCTTCTCTTTCAGTCTCAGTCTCTTGCTTTGCAGGCTCTCAGCCTTTGCCTCAGTCTCTCTTTCTGTCTATCTCTTGCTCCGTTCTCTCTTGCTTCACTCTCTCTGCCTTTACCTCTCTCTGTGCTGGCTCTCTGTCTTTCTCTCTGTGTCTGTGTCTCTGTCTCTCAGACTCTCAGTCTCATGGCTTTGTCTCTTCGCTCTGCTTTCCTTCTTCCTCTCTCAGTCTCTCAGTTTGCTCTCAGTCTCTCTCTGTCTCATGGCTTTTTTCTCTCAGTCTCTCAGTTTCTCTCTGTCTCTCTTGACTGTCAAGGGTCCCAGTCTTTTATTATTCCCACATGAGGAAGTTGGGTGGTGCAGTTAAATCTTTAACTGCTTTTGCACCCACCCTAGAGACAGGATTAGTATTGTTACTGCAGGGTAGAGTGATTGCTTAAACTCACAGAAGTTGAGAAGATTGAGGCACAGGGATCAAGAAATACAGATAAGGGATACAGAGATATGATTACCGGGAGGACGATTAAATGGAACTATGTCTTGAATAAGCACACCAAGGACATATTGCCCTGACCCACAAGGTAAGTGGCTTTTCGGATTCTGGGCAGGGAAAGCCCCTCTGGGCTTTCATTCACATTCACAGGTACCTCCACCAGAATTTCTTGTGGCCTGGGCATGGAGGGAAGGGCAGATCATGCACCGTCCCCGACAACTTAGGAGGACTGTGAATGAACAAAGTAAGGAAAATTAGGAAATACATATTAATACACAAGGGAGAGGATAATGCTGTCTTAAGTTGTAGAAATATTTTTGAGTATGCACACTGCTTAATATTTATGTAAATCACAGCAGGGAAACTTCACTGGTTCAACATTTATTTTTACAATTTTTGTGTAGATTTTTGTTTTCAAGCACTATCATATGTGTTTTGTATTTTGACTCTTAAATAATATAAAATATCTACAAGATAAGTACTGTTGTTGTCACCAGATGACACCACAGAAAGCACTGTAACTAATAGGCCAGGTATTTAAGCACCGAAAGCCTGGTTCTAGCGAATGTGATATGCTATGCTATGCTATGCTATGCTATGCTGGGAAGACTGTCAATGACATATGGTTTGAAACTCTAGAGGAAATTGATAATGTATCTTCAGTTAGATTACTTGCATAAGCCAAGAAAGCTACTATACTCTCAAGGAGCTAATTCTGACATATCCATACTCACAAAGATTTTGAATGAAGATAAAATAGATACCCAGAGAAACTGATATAACATCATAGGAAATACAATTTAATTCCAATTTAAAGTCTTTTATGAATAAGATTTCTCATTTAACACAATACCTGGCAGTATTGTCTCACATAGCACTTCCAAATCCAACATAAATTTCAAATGCAGATTCTACCCTCGCATTTTATTTATTTATTTTTTTAAGATTACTCATCCTAGGATCTTAGGATCATGACCTGAGCCGAAAGCAAACACTTAACAGACTGAGCCACCCAGGCGTCCCTCATATGTTATTTATTTATTTACTTACTTACTTACTTTTACTATCCTCAAATTATAAAGGCTAAGGTGGACCGAAAGCCAATATTTAGATAAAATTTACAATAATTGCTACACTGGTAAAGATAATTTATCTTAATTTTATTTTGCCTATGTTTATTTAAACATGTAGTGTATCTCTGAATTTAAAAAAAAATCTGTATTATCCAACTGTTACGGACTGAACTGTTTCCATCCCCTTGAAAAAAATTCATATGTTAAAATCCAAACCCACAGTACTTCAGAATATAACCATATTTACAGATAGGGTTATCACCAAGATGATAAAGTTAAAATGAGACTGTTAGAGTAGGCTTTAATCCAACATGACTGGTGTCATTCTAAGAGGAAATTTAGACACATGTAGACATAAGGATACACATACACAGAGGAAAAGCCATTTGAGAAATCACCAAAAAGGTGGCCATCTGCAAGTCAAGGTAAGAAGCCTCAGAGAAATCAGACCAACACCTTGATTTTGAACTTTTACCCTCCAGAACTGTGAGAAAACAAATTTATATTGTTTAAGCTGCACAGTCTGTAATATTTTGTTATGGCAGCTCTAGCAAACTAACACACCACCCACTGCATGCCAACTATTTCAGAATAATCCATGCTACTTCTATTATCATACCATAGTCAAGTTTTCCATTCATGGTCTTGCAAGATGACAAACCCAGCATGAATTTGAGGAATACGGGTTGGAAAAGCATAAACATGACCAGTTAGAAAAATCAGTTTTAGGGGTGCCTGGGTGGCTCAGTTGGTTAAGCGACTGCCTTCAGCTCAGGTCATGATCCCGAAGACCCGGGACTGAGCCCCACATTGGGCTCCCTGCTTGGTGGGAAGCCTGCTTCTCCCTCTCTCACTCCCCCTGCTTGTGTTCCCTCTCTCGCTGTGTTCCTCTCTGTCAAATAAATAAATAAAATCTTAAAAAAAAAAAAAAAAAGGAAAGAAAAATTAGTTTTAGGGCACATGGGTGGCTCAGTGGGTTAAAGCCTCTGCCTTCGGCTCAGGTCATGGTCTCAAGGTCCTGGGATCAAGTCCTGCAAGCCTGATTCCTCCTCTCTCCCTGCCTGCTTCTCTGCGTACATGTGATTTCTCTCTGTCAAATAAATAAATAAAATCTTAAAAAAAGAAAGAAAGAAAAATCAGTGTAAGTAAGGACAAAGTAAAGATTACAAAACACAGTACATGTGGGAAAAGTAGTTTTTGTTTTATGAAAATTTTAATTATTTCTTACTCTCAAAATGTCAAAAACAAAACAAAAAACAAAACACAACAACAACCATAGCAGCAGAAGATTATAACTCAGTGTTATAGACAAACACCAGGGGAATATTTTCTAAACATAAGCTTTTCATTTAGAAACTGCTTTCATATCTAGAGCTGAGATGGGAAGCTGAATTATATAAGTGAAGAACAGTAACAGCAGTAAAGATATTCTACTCACCCTGTGTTGTTTTTTTTTTTTTTTCTCAATGCATGCTTGGATAGATATATACTCAAATATGAGAAAACGAAGCAAAAATAAATGGTGCACCTCTAAAGCTAAATTGCATCTTGTGGGAAATGAAGCATTGCATTCAAAATGCAGAATAAAGCTCATCTCTGGGAAAAATTACCTTTATTTGCCCAGATAGAAAAAAAATTAGTAAATATTTACTGTGGTGTCTATGTTCTTTAAGAAAGAGCAGTGAAAAATAAATTAAGATTAAAATAGAGGACAGTGACTAAATTGAAAATAATGCAACATAATGTAAAGTGCCGTAGCAGAATTTAAAATAAAGTAAAAATAAAGTAAAGACAATGCTCTCTGAGGGTGTAGAATAATGGAATTAATGTTTTTAATGGGAAAAACATAATTCAGTAGTTTGAATGGATGGTGACAGAAAATTTGAATTGCAATGAATAAAACTTTTCAAAGTTTTCTGATTTACTGGACAAGATAAATTCTTTATGGAGATTCCAAATTTTGATTCCATAATGAAGAAATAAACTTAAAGAAATAAAATGTGAGAAACAAGGATTGTATCTGGAAAATGTCTAGCACATGGATAGAAATTAAGAAATTATGGATCTCTCAAATATACACTGTATAAGTATAGTAATATCCAGACTCTTATGTCTCTCAATTCACTGTTTATGGAAGATGGAATCCTCAGATGACCCCTAATGACCTTCCCCTTGTATAAAATCCCCGCCTTTGAATGTGTGTGTGTAACTTGTAAATATGATAAGGCATCAGCTCCTAGATGATGATAAAGTATATGACAAATGGGAAATTATACTGTGGACCTGATCATGTCAGCCCTTTGAAAGCAGTTTTCTCTGGTTGGCAGCAAAAAAAAGAATTCAGAGATTTGAAGCACAAGATTTGACTTGCTGTTGCTGGCTTGAAAATGGACAGGAAGCACATGAAAAAGAATGAGGGTAAACTTTAGGAAAGGCAGTGGTCCCTGGTCAGCAATTGGCAAGAAAACTTGTATCCAAGTCAGAACCATAAAGAAGTTAATTCTGTCATCCCAATGAGACTTGGAGCAGAGAATCCCACCAGGCTATGCCAGGTTTCTGATCTATAGGAAATTTACTTTAAGTCATTAAGGTTGTAGTAATCTGTTACATTACCATGATATTGATATAGATCAATAGAAAATTGATATATTTCTAAAGTATGTCTTGCAAAATGATGTCTCAAATCTTTTAAAGACATTTCCTATCCAGAAAATATTTTATTTGAGAGCAGGGTACTAGTCTCATGGGAATATTGAATAAAGGGAAAGTAAACAGAGAGATGAAATTTAAAGACAGAATGGAATGACAGCAAGATTATCCTTTAATTTGGTTGGCAATTTAAGTTTTAGGACCTGAAAAGAGAGTTAAAGATGAATCTTTCGAAGGCATCATGAATTTCAAAAGGTCTTCTGAGGAGATAACTGAACTCTTGATTCTATGACATTTAACAGTTCCTGCAATGACTACTACCTCTTGGATTTAGTAAAAATAAAAATTAATACAAGATGTGGCAGGGTTATTATTTCTCGGTATGGATTTCTCAGTTATGATTTGTAACACTCGACCTTAGCACATATAATTCTCTTCTATTTCATGTCATGGATCTAGGAAAAGTAACTTTAGCCTCTGTAAGCATAAAAAGTATTTTTTTTAAAAAACAAATGCCAAAACAAAAAACAAAACAAAACACACCTAGGTGAGAATTACACCTTGACTCAGAGTTTTACAGGAGACAGCCAAGAATCAAGCACAAATTAGGGTGTATATGCTTGCAAAAGTGTGGTGTGACATAAAGGTTGTGCAAAAATCCTCCATTTCCTAATTATTAAGAACATAATATAATGTGCATTCTCACTGGATGTACAAATAAACAGTTAAAAAACTGGAGATGTTCTTGGAAACAGCTATGATTTTTCAACTTGGTTAGTAAATGCATTTATATTAGGATTTGCAAACCATTAATGAAATTTGCTTGACAATAAATCTATAATTAGGATTATCTGAAGTTGGATCTGAGGTTTTGTGGTTGATAGTAAACAATAACACATTTTTCTTTTTTTCTTTTTTTTTTTTTAAGATATTATTTATTTATTTGACAGAGAGAAACATAGAGAGGGAACAAAAGCAGGGGGAGTGAGAGAGGCAGAAGCAAGCCTCCTGCTGATCAGGGAGCCTGATTCAGGGCTCCATTCTGGGACTCCAGGATCCTGACCTGAGCAGAAGGCAGATGCTCAATGACTGAGCCACCCAGGTGCCCCAATAAGATCCCTGGTTCTTTGAACATCTAATCAAAACACATACACACACAATCTTTAAAATCATATGAGAAGAAATGCCAATTTGACCACTTAATATATTGTTGCTGTTAAATATATATACTTTAAGAAAAATTACTCAGAGGGCCTATATTCCTACATATTTTGAAAATGACCAAAATTACCAAGTAGATTTTAAGAATATATTTCTAAGGAATAATAGATTCCTCAAATAAATTATCAGTATATATTTATAATTTCCCCAAAATAATTCAATACAAAATATTAAAACTCAAGTAATCTTTACTTCAGCAATTAGAAAATATTCAGATTTCATTGATCAACATTTTAAAATAATTCAAGATCAAATCAATATAAATAATGATTTACAGGTCAGAGACTAAAGAAATAAATTTTAACTCATAGGAGATAATATAACTTGGAAGATCTAATTATAAGGTTAGATCTAATTATAAGAAGATATATAATTATCCAAATTTTAGCATAAAATATTTAAATACAGGAGGAACACAGAATGTACAAACAGTATACAAGAAATTGGTAATCTTTTATTTAAATTGTTAAACTTAAAAACACTGTAAACAAATGTGAGTGCATCCAAATTAGCATCCCTGAAGAAAATAAAATAGATACCTATTTTTTTTTTCCTTCTAAGGAAAAACAGACATTAGAAATAGGGAATTATAGGGGCACCTGAGTGACTCAGTTGGTTAAGCATGGGATTCTTGATTTCAGCTTAAGTCATGATTTCAGTGTCATGAAATGGAGCCCCACATCAGTCTCCACAATCAGCACAGTGTCTGCTTAAGATTCTCTCCCTCTTCCTCTGCCCCTCCCCTTGTTCTTTCTCTCTTTCTCTCAAATAAATAAATCTTTTATAAAAGAGGACAATATCTTTATATTTTATATGTATAGACACATATATATTTATAAATACATACATATATTTATATGTAAATATATATACATATATATAATTCTCCTTACATTAAAGGTACTGAAACCAGAATTATAAGTAGCTACAAATAAATCTTTGAAAATATTTCAACCTCTGCTTTTGTTCCTCAATGTACTGTCTTCCATGTCAGTGAGTTTAAAATGCCAGCATTTCCTCTTCCTTTCTAATGGGCTTGAATTTATGTGCTCCTTAAATTGTCAGTTGAATGGTAATAAGAAAGTCTTGTAAAATTTAGTGCAAGACACTAAGAGATTCAGGCACTTATCTTGCCACAAATTCTGAAAACTTGGAATGCTTAGGAATACCCCTGCTGGGACAAAGATAAAATTCTCACAAAGACAATAGATAAGTTGTTTAATTCTTCCTTGCAATTTATTTTTTTTCTTCCTTGAAGTTTCAAACTTAACCTTGATATTTGTTTTAGATTCTTCTATCTGCAACACTCTCTTTTTTTCTTTGATTTTCTTTTTATATCTTTTTACAGCTACAGAAGAAGCCACATTTCCAGATATTAATCATATTGGTATTGAATTTCATCCTCTCTACCTCATTTATTATAAAAGAGAGACAGCACTGATATGTAAAATGACATTTAACTGCCTATTTCTTGAACAGGCAAAGTGAATATTTAGATTCTCTAAATAAGAAGCCTTTCTATCTCATATAAAATTTAATATATATATATAATAAATATATCTGATATATATATATATATATATATATATATATATATATATAATCCAAAGTGGTATGTCACAAATTTGGATGTTATTCTAAATCTCAAGGAAACTTCTCATCCCTGCTCCTGTAGATAGAACATAAGTAGAATTGCAGGATTGCACGTTTTGCCCACAAGATGGGGTAACTTTTTCCATGAAAGTAGAGCTTTCTATGTGATAGCCAGAATAAAAAGAACACCCAGTCACTTTTGCAAATAGACTCTTTTGAGCTCAAGATTACTAGAAAAAAAGTCAGATAAAAATTTTATTGAGAGATTGCAAACTCTCCCTGGCATTAATTACCATTTATATATGTGTATATGGTAGAGGGAGAGAAAAACATACTCCAAAATACCATTAAGTGGTGTCCCTTCAAGGGGTGGATGCCTGCTGACTTCTTCAGAATGTTTACCAACATCTTGGAGGATGTATTAGAGCCATAACTGAAATTCAGTGACAGTTCAGTTGTCAAGATAAAGTGGTATATTCCTTAAGTAATATCATTAAGTAAAACTCACTTTTATGTCAAAACTAGATTTATCAGGACAAGCTTCAGAAGGAATAACAACACAATAAAAATTGCCTACTAGATCTAAAGGTGTGTAGGTCTGAAAACAATATTCATATTACTGCCAATTTGAATTTAAAAAGAAACTTCACTTTGTTTTTGATTTTTTGGTTGGTTTTGTTTTTTGTTTTGTTTTGATTACAACTGAGAATAATAAGGTGTGCCCTTTGCTGTTTTTCTGAATTTGGATTCTGTGAGAGCGATTTGCAGTATGTCCTAAAGTACTGGCATCATCGCCTTGGTCCCCACTAGCTGGGAGAGATAGTTACATAAAGCCTGCATTTTGTAGGCAAAGAGAATCCTAAAAGCTTTTTATAAAGCAATGTCACACAATTTTCATGGTGTCTTTAAACTGAACTGGTACACTGAAAGTCGTCCTCTGACTGCAAAGGCCAGCTTCTCACAGCCAGCCTACTTCTCACAGAGTTGCTTTCTCCAAACATGCTTCACTTTTGTTCGTTTTGTCAAGTGAAAGACAAAACCAAACAAAAAGCCAGCCCTTTTCTTTCTTCCTGTGATAAATAACAAAGTCTGTTCAAGTGGCAAGAATAAGATTGGATGCACAGAATACATTACTGCATTAATAAGACACTATCAATTCCGGGGCCAACAGCCCTTCAACCGCATGGGGTAAAATGATTCCGCAAGGTGAGGTTCATGTTACTCAAGGATAACATAAGAAATTTGGATAAAATAAGCAAAAAGAACCATAAATTTTGAGGACCGTATACAAAATAACATGTACCATTTCTCATAATGATGTATGAACCAAACTCTAAAATTGGTTAAATGACTAATTAATATGCATTTGTGATCAGCTGGGACATACCAGTTGTTGCATTTTAGAAGGCAAGGAGTTGTTTAGTTTATTATCATAGCCATCTAAGATATTTCTTCTGACTTCTTAAGATATATGCAGCAATATATAAAAGGAAGAACAGCCCCATCTCTCTCTGTCTCTGAATAAACCTTTGACATTTCTCTGGATATCTTTTGTATATGTATATAAAAGTATTGCTTGTGATAATTTTTCTTATATGTGCTCACTGAATATCTTAGAAATTATTAAATGACAAAATATAAGGAAAACACGGTTTATTTGTTTTATTTTTTTTTAAGATTTTATTTATTTATTTGACAGAGAGAAACACAGCAAGAGAAGGAACACAAGCGGAGGGAGTGAGAGAGGGAGAAGCAGGGCTCCCGCCGAGCAGGCAGCCCGATGTGGGACTAGATCCCGGGTCTCCAGGATCATGACCTGAGCCGAAGGCAGATGCTTAATGACTGAGCCACTCAGGTGCTCCAGAAAACAAGGTTTTAACATTGATTCCATGTTAATTTTTATTTATAACCCATTACTTACTTTAAAATGTATAGATGTATCACTTTAAGTATTTACCCAGCCCTAGTGACTCACATTTTTTATAATTTTCCTGTTCAACTAAAAAAAGTTGTTTTATAACAGTGGACCATAAAAATAAAATCAATCACAACAAAGATTGTTTTACTTATTTGTATAAAAATAATACTCAAATCTATATCTTGATTCATAGACTCCAAAACATACCTATGAATTTACCTGGAAACTCAACATTCTCAAATGAATGATTTCTATAAACATCTCCATCATAATACATTAAAAGCAAAATTCGTGATAGCATATGTATGCATATATGCACATGCCCACACACATATTTTCTTGTAGTTCTAGTTGAACATTAACATCCCATATTTTATGGGCAAAATTATAGTTAATATAGTCTGTGTCTTCCAAAATCATCCTTTTTCTCTATATAACTTTCTGTTTGTATATAGAATTTTAATTTAACATAACTCAAGAACCCCAAAAAACATTGTAATTAATCACAACAAGAGCAAGAGGATATTTTACAGGTGGTCAATAGACCAATGAGTGTTTTCATGACAAGACTTTTCTTGATACACTTAAAGTATTCAAAAGTGTATATAACTAAACAAACTTGCTACTCTTAGCCATCATAAAGAAAATAAATCTGTAATTATAAATGTTGAAATCTTACTCTTTTCTAGATGTTTCTTCTTACATAAGTGATCTTATAAACTTAAAACAAAATGCAAAGCATTCCATGTGCCAAATATTACAGTAATAAAGCACAGAGCCTAAAGATATGTTACTGCTTTCCTGGGTAATTCAGTTACTGAAGAAAATATAGGTCAATCAAGTAATCATATAAAAATATAAACCTATAAGCTGTAATATACATTTAAAAATGAAGGTAAAGGGAAATATAAGTATGTGGTTGTATATAATAGAGCATTATAAATAAAGGGAGATACTATGTATTACTTTGTACCACAATTTTCATTACTTATAATCTCACAAACAATGATTGTGTCTCTAAAAAATCCTTGTAATTTTTAGCAATGATTTAAAATGTAGTATGTAGTTCAGGATAAAGATAAGAGTCACTTAAAAGTACTACAGGCACACCTTGTCTAATTGTGTTTCATTTTATTGTACTTAGCAGATACTGGGTTTTCTACATATTAAAGATTTTCATTAACCCTGCATCAAGTAAGTGTATAGGTGCCATTTTTCCAACAGCCTTTGTTAACTTCATGCCTTGGTGTCACATGTTGGTTGGTAATTCTTACAGTAGTTCAAACTTTTTCATTATCAGTATATTTGTGAAGGTGATGGGTGACCAGGGATTATTACTTATTGAGAGCTTAGATAATGGTTAGCATTTTTTTGAAGTAAAATATTTTTAATCAAGTCATGTACATTTTTTGACATAATACTATTGCTCCCATAATGGACTACAGTATAATGTAAACATAACTTTTATGCACTGAGAAACCAGGAAATTCCTTTGATGATCCTTACTGTGGTCAACTAGAACCAAAATTGCAGTATCTCTGAGGTGATCCTATATTTTTTTGATATCACAGATGTCACAGATGTCATCTGTAACTTTATATTTTTCTTTAATACTTAAATGAAGGAATCAAGAATTAAATAATAAAAATCTTTAAAAAGAAACATAAACCTAGAGGCATTACAATTTTGAACTTCAAATTATATTACAAAACTGTAGTGATAAAGACAATATGGTACTGGCACAAACACACATAGATCAATGGAACAGCAAAGAAAAACCAGAAGTGGACCCACAACTTTATGGCCAACTAATCTTCAAGAAAGCAGGAAAAAATATCCAATAGAAAAAAGACATTCTCTTCAACAAGTAGTGTTGGAAAAACTGGACAGCAATGTGCTGAAGAATGAAAGTGGACCACTTTCTCACACCATACACAAACATAGATTTGAAATTGATAAAAGATCTAGATGTGAGAGAGGTAACCATTAAAATCCTAGAGTACACAGGTAGCAACTTCTTTGACATCAGCCATAGCAAATTCTTACTAGTTATGTCTCTTCGGTCAAGTGAAACAAAATCAAAAGTGAACAATTGGGATTTCATCAAGATTATACCATGTGAAGGAAACAGTCAACAAAACTAAAAGGCAACCCATAGAATGGGAGTAGATGTATGTAGGTGACATATCTGACAAAGGATTTATATCCAAAATCTATAAAGAATTTATTAACACCCAAAAAGCTAATAACCCAGTTAAAAAATGAGCAGAAGACATAAGTAGACATTTTTCCAGAGAAGACATACAGATGGTTAACAGACACACAAAAAGATGCTCAACATCACTAATTATCAGGGAAATACAAATCAAAACTACAATGAAATATCACCTCACACCTGCCAGAATAGTTAAACTCAACAGCACAAGAAATAACAGATGTCCAGGATGTAGAGAAAGGGGACTCCTCTAAAACTGTTGGTGGGAATTGAAACTGGTGGTCTCTCTGAAAAATAGTATCGGAGATTACTCAAGAAGTTAAAAATAGTACTACTCTATGATTCAACAATTGCACTCCTTGGTATTTACACCAAGGGTACAGAAATACTTATTTGAAGGGACACATGCACCCCGATGTTTATAACAGCATTATCAATAATAGCCAAATTGTGGAAAGAGCCTAAATATCCATCAACTGATGAATGGATAGAGAAATGGCACGCACACACACGAAATATTAATCAGCCATCAAGAAAGATTGAAATCTTGACATATGTAACAATGTGGATGGAGCTAGAGTACATTATGCTAAGTGAAAATAAATCAGTTCTGTCAGAGAAAGATACCATATGATTTCACTAACATATGGAATTAAGAACTAGGAACCAGGGGCACCTGGGTGGCTCAGTTGGTTAAGCAACTGCCTTTGGCTCAGGTCATGATCCCGGAGACCCGGGATCGAATCCCACATCAGCTCCCTGCTCAAGCCTGCTTCTCCCTCTCTGACTCCCCCTGCTTGTGTTCCCTCTCTGGCTGTGTTTCTCTCTGTCAAATAAATAAAATCTTAAAAACAAAATAAAACAAAACAAAAAAACAAACAAAAAAAAAACTAGGAACCAAAACAGATGAACTTAATAGAAAAAAAAAAAAGGAGAAAGAGTGGTGAACCATAAAACAGATTCTTAACTATAGAGAACAAACTGAAGGTTGCTCAAGGGGATTGGGTGGGAGATGAGCTAATTGGTAATAGTAGATATATTTTTTTTTATGCATTACAGTATGCTGTCAGAAAAGGTAAAATGTGCCACTCTAATTTTTTCCACTTACTAATTTATGTGTTTTTTTTTAAGATTCTATTTCTTTGTTTGACAGAGAGAAACACAGCTAGAGAGGGAACACAAGCAGGGGGAGTGAGAGAGGGAGATGCAGGCTTCCCACAGAGCAGGGAGCCTGATACGGGGCTCAATCCTGGGTCTCCAAGATCATGACCTTAGCTGAAGGCAGTTGCTTAACCAACTGAGCCACCCAGGTGCCCCTAGTTTATGTTTTCTGATGATTTAACTTAGTAAATAAATAATTCTGTGAATATATATGAAAATGCACTCTTGTATAGTTTCTAAGTCAATTTTTATTTTTATTTTATTTTTTTTAAAGATTTTATTTATTTGATAGAGAGAAACATAGCCAGAGAGGGAACACAAGCAAGGGGAGTGAGAGAGGGAGAAGCAGGCTTCCCACAGAGCAGGGAGCCCGATGTGGGACTTGATCCCTGGTCTCAGGATCATGACCTGAGCCAAAGGTAGTCACTTAACCAACTGAGCCACCCAGGCACCCCTAAGTCAACTTTTATGCCTTAAATTCAATTTTTTGGTGACATTGTCTACTATTGAGCCTTATACTGACATACATATTTTCCTGTATCCAATTCCCTATTATTTGACTTATTTCTTATATTCCATACTATAGTTAATAGCATCATGAAGCCAAAACCTATACAGTTATATCTGAAATATCACCTTGGGTTAGTTCAAAGTCAGAATTGTTTCTAAGTATGGTCTTAACTAACCTAAATACTGTTAGTCAAATTCAACATCAAGTATAACATGTATATCAGTGTTCTCAAGCCTTTTATGAACATGTGCCTACCAATATATTTAAGTATAACCCTTCATAAATGAGTATCTCTTTATGGTTTCTATACAGGTAAAACACAAAATAGTAAAAGATAGATGTTAAAGTGTACAAGTAAAGTGATATTTTAAATCATTTATTATATTTTGTTCAGTCTCAAAAATATAATTTAACATGTCTAAAGTATTCTTTTTCATATTTCTGGAGTAATACTTTGTAATACAGTGATCTAAGTAAATGGGCCTACATGTAGATTCCAAACATTTGATTTTAATGGCTACATGGAAGAAAATGATACCTTACCAAAATATGTTGATATAAAAGGAAAAGTACATCTCAGGCTGTATGAACTAAATCATATTTTATTTTTAATCACAATGTTCATTTTTTAAAAATTCAGCTCATGAATTTTTATCTTCACTGATATCAATCATTGTTTTTAAAGCCTAATAAGTACATATTTTATTTTAAGAATTTCGATTACATTTTTAAATTCCAGTGCAACTATTCATATGGAAAATGACCTGCAAGGTTAGAATATTTCTTTTTGAAGTTTTATAAAGTGTCATAAAAGTTTTGTAGGTGAGATATTTATGCTGTATTGGTAGCAAAACTGCCCTGGTTGATTAATGGAGATACTAAAGAACCAAAGTAGAGGCACCAGGGTAGCTCATCAAGCCCACATTGGGCTACATGCTCAGCGGGAAGCCTGGTCTCCCTCTCTCACTCCCCTTGTTTGTGTTCCCTCTCTAGCTGTGTTTCTCTCTGTCAAATAAATAAATAAAATCTTTAAAAAAAAGAACCAAGGTAAACAATACAAGTAACTTCACATTAGATAAAGAATGCAAAATCACAGCTGCAATAATATGAACACGAGACATGAACATCCCCTATCTGAGGCACATATTTTGCTGGCACTTCAGTGCTCATTGTGCTCTAGATGGAGAAGACCCTGTGGTCTTTTCTCAGGCTCTTCCCATTTCTTCTAGAGAGCCACTCCCCTACAAATTCCTACAAACAGTCTACACACATCCTGGCCTGTATGAAGTATGAATCAAAGATGATTTCATGTCAGTTTTTAATAGGTTGAGGCTTTAGTCTTTTCTAGATGCCAGAAACATTCCCACATAACTGCTTCCAAATTTATGTTTGAAAATTTCATTTTAGAAACAGTTATTTGAACAAGTTTAAGTGTACCTGTTTTCTATATGGTGATATTGATCTGACATATCTTTATGATAGCAAATTTGAAGAGATTTTAGAATATATCTTTTTATTAGATTTGTAACCAGCATGTAAGCTTGTCAACTCTGAATGAACTACGATCGTCTCCCATAGCTCTTTTTAAAAACTTTCTACATGTTGAAGTTATGGACAATTCAGAATATGCATTGATATGTAGTACTCTCTTTAAGGTTGTACTCCAGAGTATTTTTTATTAAAATTCACATCAAAATACTCTGTCAATGATAACACAGAAATAATGGTTTATTATATAAAATATTTTTAAATAAAATGTAATTCAGACTATTTTTTTAAAGATTTTATTTATTTATTTGACAGAGAGAGAGAGATCGCAACTAGGCAGAGAGGCAGGCAGAGAGAGGAGGAAGCAGGCTCCCTGCTGAGCAGAGAGCCCGATGTGGGACTCTATGCCAGGACCCTGAGATCATGACCTGAGCCGAAGGCAGAGGCTTTAACCCACTGAGCCATCCAGGTGCCCTAGAGTATTTTTTAAAAATTTAATCTTATGCTAGATTTATTGGGAAAAAAATGGGAGAGCTTTTCTTTTTCTATGCTTTAGAACAAATTCTAAATATATTGGAGTTGAATACTCTACATTTTCAGTAAGATACACATGCAACTGCAATATTTCAAAATTTCAAGTACTCAAAGAATTCTTTCTATTGTTTCTTCTTATTTTATTTTTTTTGAAGTTTTTATTTTTTTATTTTGAGAAAGAGAGAGAGTGCGAGCGCACAAATAGAGAGGAGGGGCAGAGGGAGAGCAAGTAGCTGACTCCATGCTGAGGAAGGTGCCTGATGAGGTACTCGATCCCAGGACTCTGGGATGATGACCTGAACAATAGGCATACACTTAATGGATTAAGCAATCTAGGCATCCGAAAAAATTCTTTCTTAAATAAATCAAGAGAAGCATATATACTTCCAGATGATGAATAAATAGACTAGAGCAAAAACTGGATTCCTCACATTATTCTTGTTTTTGGAGTGATTTAAAATAAATGAACTTGGTATACTGTTCTTACGTCATCCCTTTAAGAGCAGAAATTTCTTCAACTTCACTATATAATGTTGTGGGAAAACCTGAGGTGACAGTGGAAACTCAAATGGCACATGGAAATCAGGGAGAACATAGCTTTATTACATCAGTGGGCTCAGTGGAATGATTCCGCAAAGACTGAGCACTTGACAGGGTTAGGGGTGAGTTTTTATGGTTACAGGTGATGGGGAGATGATTATAAGACATTTTCACAGTCACTCATGGCCATTGGCCCTTTTCATGTGTGGGTATAATCTATATGGCAGTGCTAGGGGAGAGTGCTAAATCATCCCAGGGAATTTGTTTTTCTTTCTCTCTCTGAGCCAAGCTAGAAGGCCATTCAGTCTTATGGGGCGTAATGAGGAGGAGCAGGTAGGATGAGGCTGGTGCCTGGGAAGGCCATTCAACCTTTTCTATCTCAGCAAGAGCAGTGGGGGAGGAGCAGATAGGGTGGCCAAGCTGGGGCCCCTAGACAGGATCAGTCATTTGACCTTTTCAGCCTCAACCAGATCAGGGGGAAGGAGCAGATAGGACAGGACTAGGGCCCGGGACTTTTTTTCTGCCTCAATATCTTACCTTATGCACTTTAACTTCTAATTTTTCTGCTACTTATTTTAAATGTCACTTAATTTTCTGAGTGTGTTTGGCTGCTACATTTAACTGCCGTTTTGTTCTGTGCCACTCTTCTTAAGTGACTTTTCATAAGATGCCTTTTTTAAAAAAAATTTATTTATTTATTTGACAGAGAGAAACACAGCGAGAGACAGAATGCAAGCAGGGGGAGTGAGAGAGGGAGAAGCAGGCTTCCAGCCAAGCAGGGAGCAGGATGCGGGGCTCCATCCAAGGACTCCAGGATCATGACCTGAGCAGAAGGCAGTCGCTTAACCAACTGAGCCACCCAGGCGCCCCTATAAGATGCCTTTATTGGAATAAAAAAATGTGAAATTCTATTTATTTTTATTTTATTTTATTTTTAACCTTTTTTTAAAAAATCAAGTATAATTAACATATACTATTCTATTAGTTTCAGTTGTACAATATAATGATTCAGCAGTTCTATGCATTTCTCAGAGCTCATCAAGATAAATAGATTCTTAATCTCCTTTATCTCTTTCTAATTTAAATATCCTAGTTAAATACAAGAACAACAAAAATATCCTCATTAACATTCACAGATTTTCAACTACTTCAGATGATATATTTTTTCATCTTTTGTAAATGGTTTTGCAGGCTAATGTAATTGTTTTTAATTTTAGTTCTACATTCAGCATTCTTCAGCTGGGCCTGAAGATTAAATTGATATGAGACAGATTAACAAGAGAAAAGTACACAAATTTCTTTAATACAAGCTTTATGTGACACTGGAGACTTGGGAATGAAGACTAAGTGGCAAAGCTGAATGTTTTTATACTAGATTGAACAATAAGAAGCAGTTGTGGCAAGGTAACTAAACTATGAGCAGAGGCCAAAGGAAGAGAGATAAGAATGACTTTAACAGGGGCGCCTGGGTGGCTCAGTTGGTTAAGCGACTGCCTTTGGCTCAGGTCATGATCCCAGAGACCTGGCATTGAGTCCCACATCCGGCTAACTGCTCGGCAGGAAGCCTGCTTCTCCCTCTTTCACTCCCCCTGCTTGTGTTCCCTCTCTGGCTGTGTTTCTCTCTGTCAAATAAATAAAAAATAAAAAAGAATGATTTTAACAAGGTCTGTTTGTAAAGACTCCTCTCAGGTGTGGCTACTCATTGAAAAACGTTTCTTTTTTTTCGGGTATAGCAAAGGCATGGGAGTTTTTATTTCCTGTTTTCAAAAAGAAAAAGGGACTTAGAATACTCTTGTATCTGCTGTTTTTCAAGTGCCTTCAGTTCAAAATAATCCTTATATCAGAGTAGCATGTTTGGGGCAGAATATAATGCCCTCCATCAATGTCACTTTTTATTGTATGTGTGTATGTCGGGGTGGGGGTCTCAACAAGTAGCCACTTAAAAGGAATTTCCACAAACAATAAGACCTTAAAAAATATAAATTGAACCCTCATAATATTAGAGTCAAAAGATTTCTTTTCCTTAAGATGTGAAAAGACATTGTTATCAGATGCAGGTTATTTTCAGTGTTTTCAGAAAGGATATATAATCCTTTTTAAATTAATGTATATTTATTTTTTGAACCCATTTTAAATATTATATCTACATGAAAGCCTTTCATTAACCTATAATCTATTTAAATTGCTCTCTTCTATGTTTCTGAATGTTGTTCCTAGGCAAGTGTTAATCCACTTATTTGATTTTGTTGAATTCCATGACTAAAATGTCTTATTAGATTATAAGATTCTTTGAGACATAAGTTGTGCCTATCTTCAACTTCAACTTTTAGTATTCACTTTTATTATGTTCCTTTAGAAGGCTTTTAACAAATATTTACTAAGGACACTTCTGATAGTTTTTCCCACATTTATTGATCTGATGACAATCTTTCTGTAGGTTTGGATATTAACCTAGACTCTTTAGATGAAGAAAAAACATGGGAATCTTAAGAAAGTCCTTGGACAAATTTTGGGAAAATAAAACCTGCATCTGATAACAATGTCTTTTCACATCTTAAGGAAAAGAAATCTTTTGACTCTAAAATATTATGAGGGTTCAATTTATATTTTTTAAGGTCTTATGGTTGTGGAAATTCCTTTTAAGTGGCTACTTGTTGAGACCCCCCCCCGACATACACACATACAATTTAAAAAAATGTGGTATTGGGGCACCTGGATGGCTCACTTGTTAAGCATCTGTCTTCGGTTCAGGTCATGATCCCGGAGTCTCAGGATCAAGCCCCGCATTGGGCTCCCTGCCCTGCAAGTAGCCTGCTTCTCCCTCTCTCACTCCCCTTGCTTGTGTTCCCTCTCTCTCTCGCTGTGCTTCTCTCTGTCAAGTAAATAAATAAAATCTTAAAAAAAAAAAAAAAAAAAGAAATGTGGTATTATCATTGGGTTCTACTGTAGTTGCATAAATGGATCTATATCCTGCATTAAGAGTTCTTTGGAAATCATATGTTACATAAAAGGGAAAAAATTGCATTTAATTGTGCATTAAAGATATAGTACGTTCTGTTACAGTACATTTTCCTGCAATAATAATTCATATGCAGTTTGTAAATATGTTAATGATTTAGTATAATTTGGAAGTCTCATTGAAATGTGCACATTACCTTGTTGCATCACCAAGACAACTAGCAGCTGAATATTAAGTTTACTAATGTAAGCAAGGGGAAACAATACAAAGTAGTATTCTCAGTCACCCCATGAAGTTCCTTTTGGACTAGCTTGACCTCATGCTCTGGCTTGGAAGAGCTTATTCTCAGTTTTCTGTGATATTTGTGAGGAAGAATCAAATACTGGACAAAGAGCCAGAGCTCTCCATCTCTGGTGCCACATCACTTCACACAGAGTTTTTAACTATATCTTCACCTCTGGCTTCTGGATACGTTTTCATTTAGCCTTTGTTTATAAAACTCATATGTCTCTTGCCTTTGTTATGTCCCATCAAATAGCTGTCATCTATTTCTTTTAAAAAAGCCAAATATTAGTTATAATATTTCTTAATGTAGTTAGATTTTAAAGTAGATTTTATATGTGTAGTTATTTTCATGTACATGTATTTTGGTTATAAAGTATGATTAACCCCATTCTTATTTTTATTCACAGGTATTTTTGTATTTTCAGGTATATTTGTATTTTCCACAAATATATGCACAGAGTTCAAGTAGAAATTTCTCTCTTTATATAATGTTAATATGATTTGAAAGTTATGGAACACATTTCACAAAGCAAATTTTACAGAAAATATAACAGCTTCAAATTTAAAAAAGAGTGATTTTACATACACACATTAATCTCTATCTTGTTTTTTTTTTTTCAGAATAACAAATTATGTCCCCCCCCACCCAAATTTACCAAATGTGTATGAGCTCACATACTAGGCAATAAACACACAGGCCTGCTACTGTTCAGTACTCTAACCACATGACCATGACACAGGAAATTTTAGAATAACAGGGTAAAACTAACAGGGAATTTGTTTTAATAGTTATAGAGCATTTATCCATCCTATCCATCAAGGAGGTAAAATATGATTTTGCATGATTTAAGCATTATTGATATTTTTTATGACAATTCCATGTTGTGGGATAGAAATTTTAAGAAGATATGTAAAAGGTGAATACAGAACATGGAAACAAAATCAAGAGACCTTTAAAAAACAATTGGTTTTGCAAATATATGCCAAATACATGAGGTAAACATCAATATGGGAGTTATAAGTAATAAAAGTAAAGTAAAGAGCAAAGATGATTTCTTTTTAGCAAAGATTTTAAAAGAATAAAGCAAAACAGTCTCAAAGAAAACCCTGCAGTTTGTAAAATGGTTTGCCATTGCAACGATTAATTTCTAGTTTATAATGGGTTTTATTTTCACACTTTTGTAGTAATACACTCATTTCATGCCCAATTTATATCAGTTAGCTACAGAATTCCTTATAAAGACAAAGCAGAGTTGTATTTAATCTTTTGAGCTACATCAGCATGACATTCTGTAAAACTGGAAGATACTAATGCAATGTGCCAATAAAATGTGGCCAAGATCTATTTTAGATCTCTAAAGGAAGAAAAGATTATTGCTTTAAAAACAGTCATAGCTTTTGATCTGTTTAGCTCATATAGATCCATATTATCTGAGTCAGTATGAATCAATTCTCAAAATTTAGGGAGGCATTAGTTTTTGTGTTTATGTGTGTGTATCACTAAATTACCTAAAATGGAGAGTGCTTCAGAGTTACAATGGCCAGTAAGCTTCATCCTCCTTTTCAGTATATTCTATCACATGGCAGCTTTTAAGGTGTGGGGGTAGGGGAGAATTGAAAACTATATAATGAAACAAAATTGGGCTTTGGAGTGGATTGTAATAATTATAACAGGGAAAAAATTCCCTCTTTGAAAATAAAGGCTGCATGTGACAATAATGATGTGAAATCTGGTTTAGTGTGAGAGTCTTCATTAATTATCAGAAAAGTACTTACATCTATTTAGAATGAAAGGCTAAAAACAAAAAGCCCATATTCTCTGGAAGCTCTTTCTTGTTGTTCTTCATCTGTTAAAGATTATATGTTTTACAGAAGCTTTTTATTTTGATGAAGTCCCAGAAGTTCATTTTCGCTTTTGTCTCCTTTGCCTTTGGAGACGTGTCTTGAAAGAAGTTGCTGTGGCCGATGTCAAAGAGGTTACTGCCTATGTTCTCTTCCAGGATTTTGACGGATTCCTGCCTCACGTTGAGGTCTTTCATCCATTTCGAGTTTGCCTTTGTGTGTGGTGTAAGAGAATGGTCTAGTTTCATTCTTCTATATGTAGCTGTCCAATTTTTCCAGCACCATTTATTGAAGAGACTGTCCTTTCTCCACTGTTTATAGATCCCTAATAATTATCTAAACCAATTTTTAAATAATATTGAAATTGTTTACTTTTTATCAAATTAACTTGTTAGTGACTTTTTTAAAAAGATTTTATTTATTTGACAGTGAGAAACACAGCCAGAGAGGGAACACAAACAGGGGGAGTGAGAGAGGGAGAAGCAGGCTTCCCGCCGAGCAGGGAGCCCGTTGTGGGACTCGATCCCAGGTCTCCGGGATCATAACCTGAGCCGAAGGCAGTCGCTTAACCAACTGAGCCACCCAGGCGGCCCAAGTGACTTTTTTTAGTACATCCAATTTTTAAAAATTTATCTTTTTTAAGTTTCTATATTCTTAAAACTTTCAAGTTAAGTGGTATAAAATGACAAACACTTTTAGGGTAATTAAATGAAAAAATAAATTGATAATATGCAGAATAGAGATAAAATTATATAATTTTAAATGCCAAGATCAAGCATTTCATTTGGAAAATGTATCTTTTATTCCCAAAGAGTTCTGGTGAATATTGATCACATAAATGTTCCATGAATTTTAATTTGTTTGCTAAAAGTTCAGTATGGATACATACTATGGCAATTGAGTATACTTAGGCAAAATACAAAACAAAACAAAACTCTACCCTTCATTCACACTCTACGCAAAAGTTAATTGAAAATGGATCATGGATTTAAGTATAAAATGTAAATATACCCTACTATATTGGCAAACCAAATATCAGAGAAAAGTATTGTTATGAGAATATCTCAAGTACTCCTAAAATTCAATAATAAAAGCAAGTAAGCATCCCAGTTAGAAAATAAGCAAAAGGCAATCCATGTTTTTTGTAATAAAAGATCAGATGGAAAATAAATATAAAATATAATTAATGTCATTGGCTATTAGGAAAATGTAAATTAAAACCATCATAAGAAACACTGAAAATCTCTTGAAGCAACTGAAATTAAAGAAAAATAATAATTATAATACTAAATGCTGGCAAGGATCTGGAAAAACTGGATAAGTCATATGTTGATAATGGGAATGGATAAAAATATAGCCATTCTGTAAGATGCTTGATAGTTTCTTACTAAACTGAATGTGCACTTATCATAAGATGAAGCAGTTATACTCTTGGATATTTATCACAGAGAAGTGACAACTTAAATTCACACAAAAACTTACACATCAGTGAAACCCACACCTAGACCAATAAAGAGAATATTAGTACACCTGCAGGAACCTTATCTGTAACTTCATTCTCAGACAGTAAAAATCTATGTATTATTATTACTTGCTTATTATAAATTTAGTTATTTGATCAATCTCACTGTGTGTAAAATAATGTCCTATCACTTCTCTTGCCCTCCTTATATTTTGGGGTTCTGAATACCTATGCTCAGGTTCTGAAAACCTGTGCTGCGCTGCCCCTATGACATTTATACCTACTCTTTTTGAATACCGTCATTATGGCCCCCCGCCCACTGATAGTGCAACATCTCACAGAAGGTAGACACAGATGCCCCATTTTATGTCTACATATATATATTTTTTACATTTCCTGGTAAATTGTTTTATAGAATTCACATTTTATTAATTCTTTTGCATTATTTTACATAATTACTTTTACAAAATTCTAATTTTTCTGAAAGTAAAATATTTCAATTTTCTGAAACTATGAGTATAAATGCAAGTAACAGTAAACTCTGAGCCTGGGCCTAGAGCCTCACAACAAAAAGAAAAAAAATATATAGTGGATTCAAAGGTAAATTTGGCATTATTTATTATTTCACTCATCTGTGGAATTTAAGAAAAAATAAAAAAATGAACAAAAAGAAAAAGGACAACAAACAGACCCTTAAACACAGAGAACTGAGGTGTGTGTGTGTGGCTCAGTACACTGAGTGACAGGGCTCTTGCTTTTGATCTCAGGGTAGTGAGATTGGGCTCTATTCTCAGTGGGGAGTCTGCTTGAATTCTCTCCCTCTGTGCCTCCCACCATCCTCATGCTCTATTTAATTCTGAAATAAATACATAAACAAACAAACAAACAAACAAATAAATAAATAAATAAATCTATCTTAAAAAAATAAAGAGAACAAACTGGTTGGTGGTTGTCAGAGGGGAAGTGGGTGGGGGGATGGGTGAACCGGATGAAGAGGATTTAGAGTACCTTTATCTTGAAGAGTCCTGAGTAATGTACAGAATTATTGAATCATATTGTACATCTGAAACTATATGTTAATTATACTTCAATTAAAAAAGAAAAGAAAACATATAGTGAATACAAACCATAGCTTCTTTCTTTCAAATTATGCTGATGTCCTCTTACTAATCAGAGAATAAATTCCACCAAGACTGCAGCCCCTCAAAAGCACTGTAGACTCTTCTATAAACTCTAGGTTTATGCTAATTTACCTGTCTTAGCTAATGCTTTGGAAAATCATACTGCCAGTTACCATTACCATTTTTTCTATACTCATACGTTCCTAACTATGATTATGTATTTTTTTTTCTTTTTTGGCAGACCAGCTCCTGGGGATCTCCACTTTACTCACTCATTTCACTGTGCATTTTGGACCCTCTTTCCCTTGTTAAACAAACTCTCATCCCTTATTTATTTCTTGCTCTACATTCTCTTCATCTCACTGTGCTAATGGTAATTAAGTTATTCCTCTCTTGCACTCTCACGGAAAGGCTATTTTTTTTTTTCACGTGTTTTTTTAGATACAAGTTAAGACTTGGAGTTCCAGATGTACTTGATGTCCAATGCTGCTTCTACATCTAGCCTCACCCTTCTTTTGTAAAATAGCCTTACCCCTTTAAGACTCATTTCTTGAGCCACAGCACTTTTCTTTACCTTCTTATTATAGGCAACTAAACTGCACTCATGATTGCAGAATTTGGAAATCATATTGTCTCTCTGTAAATACTTGCCATCATGTTGGCTGTCAAATTCCAAGTGGAATTTCTAATAACACACAGCCACATGGTTTCTAGCATCATATTCACTGAATGTCACTCCATGTCCTTTCTTATAGCTACAGCTGTACTTATTTTAATAACACAACTTCTATATTGAAAGGCTGCTGCAAAGCCCCCCCCCTCCCGGATGTAAATCCAACGTACAATGGTAGGGACCCAACACAAACTGCCACCCTTGGCAACCTGTCCAAAGCAACCCAAACTTCATTGTCTGAAGGTAGGGACCCAACCGAAACCGCCACCCATGGCAATCTGTCCAAAGCTTCCAACCGAAACTGTCACCCTTAGCAACCTGTCCAGCTTTCTTCCTGAAAAATGCACAAACGCAGCTTACAATGATTGATGAAATGTATGATCGATGTGCGGGCTTTGCTGTAACGGACAATGTAGTTCTATCTAAGGCCACCCCCGAAAGAACTTGGGGCTCTCAGCCACTGACTGGTTTGGGGTCAGGCTGTGAGCCCGAGCATGCTCGAATAAACCCCTTGCTTTTGCATGGAACTGGTCTCTCAGAGTCTTCCTTGACAGGTGTGGCGTTCCTAGGCTCCAAGCTGACCGCCCTCTTGGGTGGTCGACCCTTACAATATCATTTCTGTGCAATATCTTCTTATCATTGTATCCCACCTTTTTTACCCCACTATATATCTTATTTGGCCTATAAATAATTTCAGTTCTAAATTGGACATCTTAGCTTATGTTTTTAATTTAATTTTAATTTTAATTTATTTCACCTTTACTTGGTTTCTCGCTTATACCTTATTTCCCACCCTCTATTTATTTACTTTTTCTTTGTTTTCTCATTTTTAGCTCAGCTACATTTTCCTCACTGTCTATCTATTTAACTCATCTGGAAGGAGTTTCTTTACTGAAACACTTTTAACTTTCTCAATGTTACACGGTCTTGATTCTGATAATGGATTTGTTGATTCTGTATGAATTTCTCCATATGGAAAAGCGCTACTGAGGGATTAGTTAGATTTGGACCAGGAGCCCAAATTCAGAGGTCCCCAGTTTTTCTGGCTGTCTGCGAACAGGAAAAAACAACTAAATTTACCTGAGTCTTGATTCTCTATCAAAGAAATTTTTTATTATCAAGGATGTCAGAGCTATTCTCTTTGCCTTCCTTCCTTTCTTTCCTTCTTTCTTTTTCTTCTTTTCTTTCTTTTCTTTTTTTTTTTTAGGATTTTATTTATTTGTTTGACAGAGAGAGATCACAAGTAGGCAGAGAGGCAGGCAGAGAGAGAGGAGGAAGCAGGCTCCCTGCTGAGCAGAGAGCCTGATGCAGGCCTTGATCCCAGGACCCTGAGATCATGACCTGAGTGGAAGGCCACCCAGGTGCCCCCTTTCTTTTCTTCTTTCTTCTTCCCTTCCTCCCTCCCTTCCTTTTTCTTTCTTTCTTTCTTTCTTTCCTTCCTTCCTTCCTTCCTTCCTTCCTTCCTTCCTTCCTTCCTTCCTTCCTTCCTTCCTTCCTTTTTTCTTTCCTTCCTTCCTTCCTTCCTTCCTTGCTTCCTTCCTTCCTTCCTTCCTTCCTCTTCCTTTCTTCTTTCTTCTTTCTTCTTTCTTCTTTCTATCTTCTTTGTTTTTTTCTTTCATTTTTGTCTTATGTCACCACTATCTTCATCTATGTTTAATTAGGTATTATTGATTTTGGAAGGATTCCAGGGTTTATATCAGTTTAGTGTTAATGAAAATTCTGTATATTTGTATATATTTTTATTGTAATTTGAAAGCCAAAGAATCAAATTTTTTAGGGCAAGTTTAAAGTTGAGGAAACTAAAATTGATGAGATTAACTTACTTGCTCAAAATCACATATGTAGGAATCTGGGTCATATGAATTTGGTGGTAGTTATTTAGGAGAATGCCACTTTCCTTAAGCAAAATGCACTGAAGTATTTATGGGTGAAGAGATGATAATGATTGGTAAATCTAGATGAAGTCTGTTCAGTATTCTGACAATTTTTAATGTTCCTGTATATATTTCATATTATTTAAAAATAAAATCTAAAGAAGTAATTGCTCTTGATCCCTCTTTTCTCCATCAGTCAGAAGAGGTTTGTCTATATTCAGTATTTTCCCACTTACTTACTTTTCATTGTACTTATTTCTCATTACCTTTATAATATAGATTCCAAGCCCAGAGAGCCACTAATAACAATTATTTCCTTATTTATATAGATTGTTTTGATTCTTACCCAATCTGCAAGTCAATTATAAGGAGGGATTGGATAAGAAGTGATAAAACTGCAGTGTTTTTGTTTTTTTTTTTAACTTTAGCCACAAGGAAAGTGATTTTTCTTATCTTTATTACTATAATTGTTATATTTAATTTCAAGTCCTGATGATATATGGGAGATTCGTTGACCCTAGACTCTGCTCTTTAGAAATTAAAAAAAATATTTAATTTTTTAACAGTATGATATAGTTGGAGAAACCTGTGTTAGCATTCTCCAGTGAAAGAGAACCTATTATAGGATGTGTGTGTGTGTGTGTGTGTGTGTGTGTGTGTGTGTGTGTGTGTCTTTCTATTTACTTATCTATCTGTCTATTTATCTACTGAGGAAGAAGGAATCTCACAAGCTGGAGAACAAGGAAAGAGTTGATGGGTGGTCCCAAATCCAAAGGCAATCTGGAGGCAGAATTTCTTCATATTTAGGGGACTATAGCCTTTATCTTTTAAGGCATTAAGCTTAAGGATGAGAATGAAGTCTGTCCACATTATGGAGCTTCATTTGCTATATTTAAAGTCTACTGACTGGGCACCTGGGTGGCTCAGTAGGTTAAAGCCTCTGTCTTCAGCTCAGGTCATGATCTCAGGGTCCTGGGATCGAGGCCCATGTCGGGCTCTCTGCTCAGTAGGGAGCCTGCTTCCTCCTCTCTCTCTGCCTACTTGTGATCTTTCTGTCAAATAAATTTAAAAAAAAAATATTTAAAGTCTACTGATTGAAATATTGACTCTTATCTAAACATGTTACCCTCACAGGAACATTTAGACTCATGTTTGACCAAACATCTGGACACATTAGCCTAACCAACTTGATACATAGAATTAACCATCATATTAACTTCTATATCTTATTTCATGTGAAAATTATTTTATTTTAGATAGGTTTGAAAGGATGAGAATGAATTCAATATGTATTTATACTATTATCATATCAAGACTCCTGGCATTTTTGTTGTTATTGTTTATTCCCCAATCCCTTCCTTCTGGTAACCATCAGTTTGTTCTCTGTACTCATAGGTCTGATTCTACTTTTTGTTTGTTAAACTTCTGGCATTTCTTTTCTGAATACTATAACAACATTGAATAAGCAAACTGGTAATTCCTTACTTGACTAAATTTGTGAGGATTTCCATATTTCCAGGATTACCACTATATATTATTTTACATCAGAGTTCAGTGAATGGAAAATCAGCAACTTTTTATTTGTCTGGTAGGAAAAAATATATGTATTACATGATATCAAGTAATACTTAAAATAAATCAAGTGGAATAACTTTTTAATCAAATCAACAAAAGCACTAGAGAAATACTTCCAGTGAGGTTGCTCAGACAAGTAATTTGCACATAAACAGTTAGTGTGAGTTAATTAATTCTTCAAGATAAATTAAATTAAATTAGTTCTTCAAGATAAATTATATTTCTCTGTAGTTAACTCAGAAATATGGTGGAAGAATTTTGAGACAATTTTGTTTGGACATTAGATTAACAAGATCTATTTAACTTCAATGACTATTTTTAACTTAACAGTGAATCAAAATTGTGCTTTCCATTTAATTTTAGTCAAAAATTTAATTACAGTTTAATATTATCATTTTGCAAGCTAATGGCATATGATAAAGTATTTAAATTAATAGTAATAATGACATTTGTACTGCTAAACATAACAATACATTAACCATTGATGAAATACATCGATTTCACATATTTGGTATATGTAAGAAAGAATAGGATTGCTGTTTTCCTAATAGCATTTTTGAGTTAGCAAATATTATTTTAGAAACAAATACTGAAAGTTTCTATTTAATAACGGATTAAATCTTTATTGTCTACCACAGAGGTCTAGACAGAAATCCTATGTATACAAAAATTTAAATGTTAAAAGCCATCTCATCTCTAGAATTATTCTTTTTTCTGAATATAATTACCTGTGTACATTGATCTTGCAAGCTTTGATAGCAAGAATATTAGAAAATAAATCTATGATCTTAAAAGCTGAGATTTGCTAAGAAGATTAAGATGCAAAATTCACAAGTCTAATATAATTATATACCACTCTTAATTACAAACTTTCATACAAACTACATGCAAACTTATATCTGTTTCTGTTACTGAAACCTCATTTTTTTTCCCTTTAATCACAAGACTGTTGGTTAGTTTGTGATTAACCAATTTCTATAGCTTGAAAGAACAATTGAAAGCTCCCTGTCTTCTTCCAAACATAAGTACTTTAGAGTCTTTCTCTGGGGTTTACATCATGAATGTACATAGCCTAAAACCACCTGTGTGGCAGTGAAGTTTTAACTACAATTGCTCAAAGTTTTACTATGTTATAATTAGCTTTATCTTAGCCAAGAGTTAGTGTCAGACTCTTTGATGTGTCCCTGGAGATAAGCAAATGGCAGTCCCAGTCCAGCGATCTTATACATCATCAGTGAAGACAATAAGAGAGAGCTTGGAGACATTAGGAACAAATTTTTCATTCTTAGTAAATAAAGCTTAAAACTTCATTAGTATTACTTTCCTGCTTGAAGGTCTATTCATTCTGAAATTAAACTTTAAAAAATGTTTAACTTGTATTAAACTGAAAACACTCATTAATATTTAAATTTCATTTCTCTTATTGGAATTTCTTCTCTTTCTCTTTCTCCAACTTACTTTTTCCGGATGAGTATAAATGGTAATTTAAAATCGGAGTCATACTTAAATGTGTTCTACTTCCCATTAGCCTTTCCTCTGTCAAAATCCCAGAAATAGGAGTAAAAGCAATAAATCATCAAAGTAGTAATTAGTAGAAGTTTATTGTGCATACACTTTAAAGACAGTTTGCCACCCAGGAGCACTTAAACCAACAGGGAATGAGACTCAGAAGCCACACTTTTATAGGTCAGTTTATATAGTGAGGAAACAGTGACCATTCTTCAGTGTGAATATATATATTCAAAGTAAATTGAAAATCTTCTGGAAAGGATTCACCACTCTAGATGCTATTAAGAACAGTCATAATTTGTGTGAAAAGACCAAAATAGCAACAGTAACAGGGAGTAGAATTTGATTCCAACTCTCATGGCTGACTTTTTATTTATTTATTTATTTTTCTTTTCATATACATAGAGAGAGAATGGGGGGGAGGGACATAGGGAGAAGGAGAGAATCCTTAAGCAGATACCCTACTGAGCACACAGCCAGACATGAGGCTCCATTCCAGGACCCTGAGATCATGACCTGAGCTGAAATCAAGAGTAGGATGTTAACCCACTGAGCCACCCAGGAGCTCCTCTCATGATAATAGGGTCTGTGGTCAATGGAACAAGGCTGATACAAAAGCGAAGGTTTAAGCAAAGCTTTATTTTGTGCCAAGCCTTGAGAATTATACTGGCCTGGGCCAGGGTCGCTTCCCAAAAGAGAGAGAGAGTGGCCCCACCTATTCTTATGGGCTACCTTTCTAGGGGGAAACCGCACCCCAACCAGACCCAACTCACTCACTATAGCTTGCCTGAGTTAATTCTTTCCCCCCACTGTGATGACTAATACATTTAATCCCCACAGAGTGGTTTACCAGGGGATCTCCATTGGTCAGGATCCGGGAGGTTAAGGGAATTAACTGATTGGACGTTCCCACCTGGTCCTAAGTACCTGGAACTGGCTGCCCATCCTAAATTTGCTTCTCCATACCTCCCAGGACAGGAGGTTAAGGGGGTTACCTGATTGGGCATCTCCTCCAACCTGGACCACCTTTGTTTTCCAGTGGCCCTTTGCCCATTTCTCCTGGAGCTGTTTTTCTGAGCAAACAAGATGGTGGCTTGGACTTCTAAGTAGGTCCTTACAATGGATGACTTTAAGTGGAAAAAGTAACTTCAGATGTGGTAGGAATAGTAAAAGAACTATAATTAGAAGTGGGGCCTGGTGACGTGACTGAATTTCTGCAATCTTAAGTAAAATTTCAGTGGATGAGGAGAGTCTTCTTAAGAATGAGCAATGAAGGGGTGCCTGGGTGGCTCAGTTGTTAAGCGACTGCCTTTGGATCAGGTCATGATCCCAGAGACCTGGGATCGAGCCCTGCATTGGGCTCCCTGCTCCGCAGGAAGCCTGCTTCTCCCTCTCTCACTCCCCCTGCTTGTGTTCCTTCTCTAGCAGTGTTTTTCTCTGTCAAATAAATAAATAAAATCTTAAAAAAAATGAGCACCTTACATCAGTCAGAATGGCCAAAATTAACAAGACAGAAAACAACAAGTGTTGGAGAGGCTGCGGAGAAAGGGGAACCCTCTTACACTGTTGGTGGGAATGTAAACTGGTGCAGCCGCTTTGGAAAACAGTGTGGAGATTCCTTAAAAAATTGAAAATAGAGCTACCCTATGACCCTGCAATTGCACTACTGGGCATTTACCCCAA
>PITA01016092.1:16845-47818 GCA_004023965.1 Spilogale gracilis | reverse complement strand
AAGAGAGAAACACAGCCAGAGAGGGAACACAAGCAGGGAGAGTGAGAGAGGGAGAAGCAGGCTTCCCACCGAGCAGGGAGCCCGATGTGGGACTCGATCCCGGGTCTCCAGGATCATGACCTGAGCCGAAGGCAGTCGCTTAACCAACTGAGCCACCCAGGCGCCCCTCGTTGTTATATCTTCAGCTGTATGTATCTCTTAGATTTAGATACATTTTTTCATTATAATTTTCAAGAAATTTCTGTATTTGTCTTTTGACTTTCTCCTATAACGAGTATTTCTATACTAGCATTTTTTTTTTTTTAAGATTTTATTTATTTGACAGAGAGAAACACAGCCAGAGGGGGAACACAAGTAGGGGGAGTGAGAGAGGGAGAAGCAGGCTTCCTGCTGAGCAGGGAGCCCAATGTGGGACTTGATCCTGGGTCTCCAGGATCATGACCTGAGCCGAAGGCATTCGCCCAACCAACTGAGCCACCCAGGCGCCCCTATACTAGCATGTTTTAAAATTTTCAGCTATAAGGGCCTGTTTATTTTTTTTAGTTTTGTTTTTAATTTCTAGTGTTGCAGTACGTTCAGACAGTGCTGCTTGCTTTATTTCTATTCTTTGGACTTCATGGCGTCCAGGACACGGTCCATTTTGCCCAAGTCCTGCCTGTACGTGAAGATCTGTTCTCTTAGTGTGTTCCAAGTTCGATGTGAGGAGGTACTTACCCATGGTGGTATTTAGGTCTTCCAGTTGTTTCCCCCACTTACTCTGTGTTGGACTGAGCGTGTTGTGTCAGGTCTTCTGTCATCATTTCCCTTGCTTTGTGGAAAGCACTGCTGCCTCCCTGAGCGCCTCCCTGAGTGTCTCCCCGAGCTGTTGCTGTGGCGTGGGGACCGTGTCCTGTTTTCAGTCTCCGGAGACCCCGAGATCCGCTCTGTCAGAAAGTAAAAGGATGGTCAAAAACATATCAAGCAAATGCAGACCAAGAGAACACAAGAGTATTATTTAAATAAGATGTAGGGACCCCAGTGACTCAGTTGGTTAAGCCTCTGCCTTCAGCTCAGGTCCTGATCCCAGGGTCCTGGGATTGAGTCCCACATCAGGATCCTTGCTCGGGGGGAGCCTGCTTCTCCCTCTGCCTGCTCTCCCTGCTACTCCCTCTGCTTGTGCTCTCTCTCTCTCTGAAAAATAAATAAATAAAATCTTAAAAAAAAAAACCCAATGGTAAAAATTTTGATTTTATCAGAGTAGTATGCACACTAATTAAATGAGTCACATAGTGCTAAGAGGCTAATGTGCAAACACATGCGGTGCTGTCCTGCCTGCTCTTCTCTCTCTTTGCCCAGAAACAGCTACTTTTGGCTTTTAATTCTGTGTCTTCCAGCCTTTATGGATTTCCATGTTTCTAAATAATAGGCACATGGATCTATCTTTTGATTACCAATTTTCACATTATCTGTTAATTTACCGTTGTTAGGTGATGGTGTCTCTCTTCCTGCCTTTGCCCTGTTTCTCCTCCCCTGTTCTCCCAATAGAGAGATATTATTACATTTTCCACTTAATCTGTGATCAGTGTTTATGTGATTATGTCTGTATGTCCTCATTCATGAAGTATTTTTTTCATACATAAGTATTTTTTCTCTTAAATTTTGTTTTTGTGGAAGTTAATGACTGCTTTCGTTTTCTTTGTATCCATTGCTAATTATTTTCCATATTTTCAAGTAGCCAGCTTCTCAGTACAGTTTTCCATGAGGCTCATCCCACTACAGATCCTGTCAGAGTCCATTTGTTTTTGGAGACCTCCCCTTGGCACACCTCTGTCCTTCCCTCTGGAGAGGTTGCCTCCCAGGCCTGCCACACAGCCTGGGACTTTGCTTCTAACCATCTAGGCCTTTCCTTTGCCTTTCTCCTGGATTGAGTGTGTTTCCTGAGTCTCTTCCTTCCTGCTGTCTGCTTTTGTCCCTGCTGGTGGTCCTCCCCGCTTTGGGGGGCAGGGAACATAACCCAGCAGGGCTTTGTGGTGAGCGCCTGCAGTGCCCGGGTCCCGAGTCCCACGTCTGCCTGTCTGACTCGTGCACATTTGTCATCCTGGCGTCTCCTGCCGTCACTCCAGGGGTTCACGAACCTCTCTCCTGTGTGTCTGTTCCATGTCTTCTTTTTTCATCTTCTCCTTTGTTTTGGTAGAGGGCATCCTCCAGTAGCTTTCTCAGAAAGGACGTGTGGGAGGTGAATTTTTAAAATGTCTTGCTTTTCTGAAATGTTTTCTCTCTAATCCCTCACTTGGTTGATTGTTAGAGTGTAGTGTTCAGTGTTGGAAATAATTTACTTTCAGAATTTTTGAGACACTGGTTCTTTGTTTTCTTGCTTCTTGTTTTGTGGCTGAGAAGCCTGAAGACTTTGTAAATGACTTTGACTCCCCAGTTCTCCTTTCTGGGAGCTTTTAGGATTTCCACTGGTTTCTGAAATTTCCCAATGACGTGCCTTGAAGTGGGTTTGTTTTCTTCTGTTGTGCTGGGCATTTTGTGAGCTCCTTCAGTCTGGAAATAAGCATCTTTTAAATTATTTCTTCCTTCACTCTGTGTGTGTGTGTGTGTGTGTGTGTGTGTGTGTGTGTGTGTGTGTGTGTCCGTCCCATGTTCCCATGCATGCTCTTTCTGCAACTCCTGTGGTTTCAGTGTAGAATTCTTGGGCTCCCTCTCTGATTTTCTTGCCTGTCTGGTTTTCCATCATTCGATCCTGGTTCCTTGCTTCTAGGATACGCCTTGCCTGTCTTCTAGCCCTTCTCTTCAGTGTTTTCCATTCTGCTCTTATTTTCAGTTTCCAAGAATTCTTTGTGCTTTCCAATGTTCTTTTACTAAAAGCCTCTCATTTTGTTTCTTGGGTGTGGTATCTTCTCATAGGGTATTGAGGATGGTGGTTTTGGGGGTGGTTGTGCTGGAGGGGTCTCTCCCTATGTAGGTTTTGTTTCTTCTTGGTTGGTTTTTGATTTGTATGCCTTCACCCCTATTTTGTGATAGAGGCTTTCCTCAGATGTTGGTAATCCTGGCTGCCTGCTCATGATGAGAAGTCAGAAAATCAAAAAGCTCACGGACTCTCAGTGTGCAGATTTGCTTATTGATCGTGAACCTCACAGAGGCTGATCCTGGCGGGTGGTTTTTTGGGGAGTCTCCTGGCATTTAGGGTCTTTTCGATCTTTCCTTCTGAACTGGTCATTTCCCCGGAGACTCTGCTTGGGATCCTCTGCTTGGTGGGCCAGGCCTGGGTGCTGGTGTTCTGAGAGCCGATGGTGGGAGGATGCCTGAGCCATCAGCGTCTACTGGGGGTGCAGACTGAGGGCCTCTGCTGTCAGGATGGTGCTGGCTTCCCCTGCGCCTAGTGCTTTATGCCATCTCTAGAGAGTCAGCTTCTGAAGAGTGCTGGGGTCAGGGAGCAGCTGTGGCCCTCCGCGTGGGGTGGGGTGGAGGGGAGTCTGACCCAGGCCCCCGATTTGAGCCCTTCAGTCTCCCTTGCCCAGGCTCCTTTGCAGCTGCTCACTTGTGGAGCCTTTGAGGATGCAGGTGCCTGTGTGCTGGGCTGCTTCTCAGCTCAGCCTCTGCCTCTCTCCTTCTCCGAAAGCCGGTGACCACTGGGCCTCCGCTCTCCAGAACCAGACCTTTGCTGTCGGCTCCTCTTCTTTTCTTCCTATTGTTGTGCTTTAATACAGCTTTAAAAAAATCATTTTGCTTTGATTTTAGTGGAGCTTTGGGAAAGAATGAAATAATTACATTATAAATTTAGTCCACCATTTTAATCTGGAAGTTAGAGTTCACTTTAAAATGATCAAAATCCACAAAAATGATCGTACCTCATGGTCTTATATTTACCAAACACAGATAAAAAAATGCTGCTTATAGAAAGACAACTGGGCGAGAATATTCAGTAATGTAAAATTCACGGATCATGTAGAGCACAAAAAAAGGATATTGGATTTAGATAAAATAATGAGTAAACTTGAAGTTATATATCGAACTCTTTTCCTATACACAGAGGCTGCCCTTTTGTGTTCAGTAGTCCAAGGAATGTTTGAAGAACTTGATCGTATATTAGTTCACAAGGTACAGTGTAGAGAGGATGTGTATCGTTTAGGAACTGTAATTGAGATCTGCGGATAATTTTAGTTTTATCAGAACCATATTCTAAGGCAGTTGTAGTCACTTTTTAAAAAAAACTGAAAACTTCAGGAAGGAGTAGAGCTATTTTGGCTGAAGTTTGGGGTGTAAGACTGGACCTCGTAAGGGGTCTCAACCAAAAGAGCCTCCCTACAGGATACAGTTTGAAAACCACTGTTCTGGGATGTGACATTTCCACTTTTAAACATAGATTAATTGAGCTTAAGTTGTCACCTTCTGCTCTAGACACATGGTTGTAGGAGGAATTTTAACCATATATAAATATGTTGAGTTGACAGTAGTCAGATTAATTCTCTTGACGGCAGAATTGAAAAGTCTGTGTGTTACTGCTGTGGAAAAATAGTGGCGTTTACCAGAAGAGGGAGAGGAGCTTTGCACCAGGGCTGTTTAAAATGTTTGGGGCAAATGAGGATATCTTGTATTTACGGAAAGAGACTCTGGAAGGATACGGGAGATAGGAGGTGGTGGAAGGCAGGAGCGGGGCGGATGGTGCAGGATTGGCATTGAGACTTCTTCATGGATACCTTTTTGTGGTGGGTCGAAGTCTGAACTGTGAGGACATGCGTGGGTGCATGGCCGAGTGGTGACTGAGTATTGCTTTCTGCACTCCTCCTTTTGTTGCCCCTTGAGAAGGGCTCCCACGCCAGGGGGTGTGCAGAAGTAGCCCTGAGCTTGAGAATGTGGCAGAGTTTACGTTTTCTTGACAGGGTGTCTACTGTTACTCTGTGGGCTATCCTTTTGGAAGGGAGTGTCCAAACAAACAAAAGATCAAGGGCCTTTAAATAAGAGTTGTTGGTCTTAACTCCTTAGGTACACATGTGGGGAAATTTGATTGACATAGCTCTTCCCACTTGGATGAAAAGATATACTTAGACCTGGAAGGGAAACAATGTGAAATTTTAGTATAGCCAGGGACTTTCAAAGTTGAGACGGCACAGGAAGTTATTCAGGAAGATAATTGGTAGACTTGATCATCTAAACTGTCAGGGGTTCCATGCCAGGAAGTGTATAACTGGGAAAAATTGGCGATGTGTTTAAGAGCAAGGATAAATATCCTCAGTACGTAAGGTTCTGCACAGATTGGTAAGGTACTGCTGTGGTAGAAAATTATCTAAGGGTATGTGTAAAAATATAGATGGCTCCTATGCCTCAAATAACATTTTTAGAGAATATTTTTTATTATAGAGAGCGTGTGCACGTGTGTGCGGGAGGAGGGCCAGAGGGCAGCAAATTCAAGCCGACTCTGCCTGGAGTGTGGGCTGTCGTGGGGGCTCGATCTCACGACCCTGAAATCATGACCTGAGTTGAAATCAAGAGTTGGGGGCGCCTGGGTGGCTCAGTTGGTTGAGCGACTGCCTTTGGCTCAGGTCATGATCCCGGAGACCCGGCATCAAGTCCCACATCGGGCTCCCTGCTTGGCAGGAAGCCTGCTTCTCCCTCTCTCTCTCCCCCTGCTTGTGTTCCCTCTCTGGCTATGTTTCTCTCTGTCAAATAAATAAAAATCTTAAAAAAAAGAAATCAAGAGTTGGGTACTCAACCAACTGAGCCACCCAGGACCCCCTCAGGTGACATTTAACAGTAGCAAGGAAAATGATCAAATAATGGATCCCTTTACTTTCTGAATTAGGAACTATTATCTGGAAATGGTAATATTTAATATTTTCTGAAAGTGGCAATATTTAACTTTAGGTAGGGATTATTATTATTTACCTTTTACAGATGGAGAAACTGAAGCATGGAGGGATTAATTTACTTGCCTAAAGGCACACAGTGCACACAGTGGGTTTTGAACCCAGCGGTGCAAGCCCCATTAGACGCCCTCACATCATAAATATGTACTGTTTCAAACAGTACATATTGTCTATGTGTGCATGGCAGTGCCATAAGTCTCCATTTTTGATGGCTGTATAGCATTTTATGGAATTGTTATGATTTATTCACATCCTGTGTTGATGCATTTGGGTATTTCCCGCGTTTGTTCTTGTTTTGCTGTTATGGTGCCGCAGTGAGCATTTTGTGTCCCGATCTTTGCCTGCATCTGAAAGTGCTTCTGTGGCGTAACTTCCCAGGAATGTGCTATTTGGACAGGAGGAGATACGCATTTAGAATTCTGGTAGATGATGCGAAACTTCCCTGTGTCATACTCTTCAGCCTTTCACTGCTACTCACGTAAGACTTCCTACCACCTTCTTCAGCGTTGGCCCAGAGCTTGAACGGTCTTAAAATCAGTTTGTAGGTGAATTTAATGCCATCTGACATTTCTTTAAAAAGTATTACTCTTCCTATGTAAGGGTAAGGCCTGTCTCAATTTGTTTGCCTTTTTGTATGTCGAGAGTTACTCGCACCCCTCTCTTCCCCATCTCTGTATCTCTCTGTAGTTTAGTCTTGAAGGTGATACGATCCCGTGTTGTTGCCCTTGTGAATGGGGAGTTTTTATCCAGTGTGAATTCTCACTTCTCGTCAGGTAGGAAAGTTGTGGATTTTTGTCTGTTTATTTAATAACTGGCTATGTTACCGAATTCCTTATTTCCTTTAATTTTCCACTTAATTTCCTCAGATAGTCCAGATCTGCAATTATCATTTACAAATATAATTTTGTCTCCTCTTTTCCAGTGTTGCTCCTTTTATTTAGTTGTTTGTGATTTGTATTATCTATTGATTTCTAAGCATATTGTCTATCAGGACCATGGGGTTGGGGTGGGAGATGTTAAAAATGTAGGTGCCCAGACTCCTTCTCTGGAGATTCCCATCCGTGATTCTGGGATGGGTACTGGGAATACATATTTTAGAAGTTTCCCCGGTGATCTGTTCAGAAGGTTTGGTACATTTTTTCTGGAAGCCTACGCAGGTGATCTTAAATTTGCCTGCCGGAGGAAGTAGGCCATGCTGCAATAAAAAAAATCAGTTTGAAATCCTATTTCTAATAGGTAAACATTTTAAGTAGTATTTTGAGGACTGGGGCCATGCTCTTCTCCTCCCTTCTTAGTGTCCTCATGGTATGCATCCTGCATGCTGCTAGCTAGGAAACTGGGATTAAAAAAAAAAAAAATGCTTCTTTCTTTTCATAAATGATGTCTTGAATATGGTCCTTATTTAATAGTTGTTCTTTACTTGATGTATATTTCTTTTTATTTTATTTCTTTTTTGATTCTTCTCTTTATATAGTGCAGCTGTTTAAGATTGCCTCTCAGGAAGCTGCCTACCTAGCATTGGATTGTCGTCCTAGGAGAGGGTTATGGGATGAGTGCTACACTTATGGTGTTACATTTAATATGTTCTCATTGAAATTTGGTATGAGCCTGGATTGATGAAGGTTTTACTGAAATCTTAAATTCTGTTAAAATCTTAAATTTAAAGTCTCTTTAAAAAAATCTTGTTAGGGGCGCCTGGGTGGCTCAGTTGGTTGAGCGACTGCCTTCGGCTCAGGTCATGATCCTGGAGTCCTGGGATTGAGTCCCACATCGGGCTCCCTGCTCGGCGGGAAGCCTGCTTCTCCCTCTCTCACTCCCCCTGCTTGTGTTCCCTCTCTGGCTGTGTTTCTCTCTGTCAAATAAATAAAATCTTAAAAAAAAAAATCTTGTTAGACATTCATTACATTGTGATTATTCAAAGTAACAAAGTCTCAAGTGTATTTGATCCTCTATAAGAAGTAGCTGAAAAATCTAAAGATACTAAGTTACCTGAAATGATCTGAATAGTTTATACTTTTGCTACTGTTTTTAATGGTTTCAGTTTTGCTAGGGGTTGGGGGGAATCTCATAGTAAGTTGTTTATACATAAAAACATAAATATGTCTTAATATTAGTTTGCCTCATTCATGAAAATCGCAGTTTGCTTTGTGTTATTGATGCTCCGCTGCCCGACTGGAGGACGGAGGGCCTTCCTTGAAGGCTGTCAGAGGGAGTGGTGTGCCTGCGGGATCCCAGCATTCCAGCAGCTGCTGGCCTGTGCCCCGGGGTGGTGGCATTATCAGTATTCAGTTGAATTTTGGAGCTGTGGGTCTAAACGTGCCCAGCCCATTTCCGCAGTCTGACCTTTGGCGGCTCTGGGCTGTGGTTCATGATCGCAGGGCAGAAGACGCAGTCGTGGAAGGGTAGCTGGTCTCTGCCGGGCTGACCGTTAGCATTTTATTTCCACCACCACGCAGAGGAATTTGTGGTGCCTAGAGTCGTGCACAGCAGGAAGACCGAAGGCAGCCGCAGACCATAGTTTGCGTGTGTTTTCTGAGCTTTTCGAAATTTCAAATTAGGAAATATTAAATGTATAGAAAAATAACAATAGTGAAAAAAATAAAACATACAGATAGCATGTTCTAGTGCTTTCTCGCCCTGGGAAATGGGTTTATTATCCCCATTTTACATATGGCGAAACTGAGATACAGATAGGTAAGGTAACTTGCCCAGAGTCACACATTGGCAAATAACAAAGCTGGGACTTGAACATGAGCAGTCCCGTGCCAGAGTTCATGGTCATAACCAATACAACACACTTTTCACGTTCAGAAATACAAAAAAATAATAGATAGAAATGATACGTAGCACCTAATTTTAATAAGTGTTAATATTTTACTGTATTTGTTTCAGGTTTTTCTTTTCTTTTTTTTTAAAAAAGACTTTATTTATTTATTTGACAGAGAGAAACACAGCTACAGAAGGAACAGAAGCAGGGGGAGTGAGAGAGGGAGAAGCAGGCTTCCCACTGAGCAGGGAGCCTCATGTGGGGCTCAGTCCCGGGACTCTGGGATCATGACCTGAGCCAAAGGCAGACACGTAATGACTGAGCCACCCAGGTGCCCCTTTTCTTTTTTTGAAAATAACCTCATCACCGAAGCAAGTGCTTTCTTACCTATAAGTGAAAGATTATTGTGGATGATGAATCTGGTCTTTTGTGGCCCCCCTCACCTTGTGTTTCTGACTTTCAGCATCACCCTTTCCAACACTGCTCCTTTGCCCAGCAGTTGGATAGTAATGACCTTTCCTTCAGTCTGGTGATAACTCACTGAGCAGATCTTTCTGGAGTGCCTGCTACGTGCCGCGCATGGTCCCCGGGGGTGGAGGTGCTTGAGAAAAAAGACTACGTTCTGTCATCATATGACTTGAAATCTAACAGTGTGGAGAGGCAGATTCTTTAAGTTCAAGCTGTGCATTTTTGTGGGGGAAGGGTGATGTGGCCTTTTATTTATTTTTATTTTTTATCTTTTAAAATATTTTATTTACTTAACAGGCAGAAACAGAGCTGGAGAGGGAACACAAGCAGTGGGAGTGGGAGGGGGAGAAGCAGGCCTCCCACCCAGCGGGGCACCCAATGTGGGCTCAAACTTGGGACTTTGCGTTTCTGGTAATTTGTGGAACTTGGGGGCCCTCAGGTAGATCTCAGAAACTTCTTGTGGGGCCTGATGGGTTTCAGAGCCCAGGCTGGCCCGTGTCCTTGTGGCACCAAGATGTCAGATCCTCGGAGATAGGGCAATAAGGCGTGACTTAAATGGAGCTAACTTGCCATTTGGGGCTCACCAGAGCTTACTCATTCACCATGTGCTCAAAAATAGTGAAATTAGCATATGGTAAAGTACATTGAAAAATCATAAAATTAATTTATTAGAATTTGGAATGTAGTACTACATCAAAAAATTGAGTATTGAGTGTCTTGAAATAATTTATAGACTAGAATGGATTAATAAAGTTACTTTCAGCACTGCTGGGGAGTGTTTTTCTTTATCATGAGCATTATTGCAGAACGACGGCTCAGTGGTCCAGACTCTACTGTTCATTACTGTAGACCTAATAAGAAAGGAAGAGCTGATGATTCTTTTCGGTTTTCGATTTTTTATTTTCAGCAGATGGTTCTCAGTGGTGGTCCCCCCCCACCACCTTTTTTTTTTTTTTTTTTTTTTAAGGGATTAGCAAATGCTTTTGGAACAGAGAGTAGTATTTTGGCATTTGTTTTAGTTAAGACTTTTGGAATCCATCACACAGAGGATCTTGACAGAAAATGGGCTCCTTCTGAAATGAGATGATAAAGAGATGCTCCTGTCAGATATTCTCAGGAGGTGGCAGTAGCTGTTTCTAGACATATGCCATGACATTTTAAGAAAATTATATAATCATTTTTAAACCCCCCTCCCCCAAAAGTTCGTGGAGTCTGAGAAGTAAGTATACTTCTTTGAGAACCAGCTCGGGGATTTAGCCTGCGTATTTAGATCGTTGTCCTCCCCCCACCCCGCCCCTCCTTCGCCAGCTGAGTTAACTTCCCAGCACCTCAGTGTTCTCATCTGCTAAATAGGGATAATTGTAGGATTTTTGTACAGAGTAAGAGTGTAAAAGCACTTGTAACGTCGGTAGGGAGGCAGAAATGTGGTGTATGCATCAATGCGTGTGTGCAAGAGTCTCCCCGATAGAAACAAGCACAACATGCTCTGTCTTAACAACAGCTTGCTAATCTGAAACGAGGGCTTGATTCTCACTCATCAGAAGCGTTTTATTTGTTTATTTTTAATTTTAAGTGACTATTTTGAGGCTTGATATTTTCGGACTTGGAGAGCTTATAATAGAAGACGCTAATGGGATCCAGGGGACAGTATTATTGTCTAAACCTGTGTTGATGACTTTGTGCTTTTAGGTACACCAAGCTTGGCTACGCAGGCAACACTGAGCCCCAGTTCATTATTCCTTCATGTAAGTACAGCCCCAACCTCGCGTTCCTCGAGGACTGGGGTTCTCAACAGTCTCATTGTTTTTCAAGGCATATTAATAGACTTGCCATCTGCTTTCAGAAGACTGCCCTGGTGGCCGGGGAGGGTCATTAATGTTGACACATGTAGTGGCTGAATATCGCTGTGGACTGTAACCGCAGCCTGGAAACCTCCAGCTTTCCGACCCCCTGACTGTCTTCAGATGGGCCCCTTGTCACCGTCACTGGAGTTTCCGCCGGGCTAGTTGGCGGGGCTTTCCATTCGGTCATCAGTGTCGGAGCTTCCTTGAAGAAGCATATGTGGTCCTTTAAGGTTAATTTGTAATTTTAAATAAGTACAGTTTTATTAACTTAGCAGCTCCGTGGACCGAATATCTATTGTGCTGCACTGTTCACTCTATTGAAAGACCTTTTTTTTTTTTTTTGAAATGAGAGGCCTTATGACTGTTTTATTGTGTTCAGAATGTCTGCTTTTGTTTAAGTTTTAGTCAGTAGAGGATGATAAACTTAAAATAAGAAATGTTCTCACATTTTGGCCAGAGTGTATCCTCCCTACTCTTTGTTTCCCACAGAGGCCTCGAAGGTCAGGTCAGTTGTTTATAGGGGAGAAGTCTTCTCTGGAAGTATTCAGATTCCGAGTCGCTGATGGGAGACAGTTCCCCAGAGTGATGTCTGTCCAACCGGAGTGAAGGGAGACGCTGCCTCCTAAACGTAGCTCATGTAAGATGAGTTCTGATCTGAGAAATTCTGAGTCATCTGAGGCCAGTGACATTGTAATGACCGGCTCCCGTGAGCGGTGTGGAACAGGGAGAGCTTAGGCGAGCTGGGGACAAGAAGCTTGGCATTTATTCGGGGGAAGACTGAAGCCTTTTGGGGCGCATAGATGTATTCTCTCAGGTTCCTTGAGCGCCTCTTTTCCCCTCACTCTGCTTCCTTGCTTGCTGGATGAAGTCGATCATGAATTTGATTTCTAGGTTTGAATACCTTGGTACCATGATGGCGTGACTTCAGTAAGAGGCATGATTTACCTGCTGTATTTTAGTTAAAATCTACAATTTGCTGTCATAGTTGGCTGGGGCTGCCATTATCAAATACCACAGACTGGGGGCCTTGAACAATGGTAATGGATTTGATCCCAGAAGGGAGGCTCCAAGTCTGACGTCAAGGTCCGGCCGGGACGGGTTTCTGGTGCGGCCGGCCTCCGCGGTCTGCAGACGGCGCCTTCTCACCGGGCCCTCCCCTGCCCTTTTCCCTGTGCTCAGTTGGAAGAGAGATCTCTGCTGTCTCTTTGCCTTCTTACAAGGCAGCAGTGTAGGGCTTCAGTGAGAGTAGGGCCCCACCTTATGACCTCATTTAACTTGAATTCCCTCTTTCTAGTCCCCGTCTCCAGGTGCAGTCACGCTGGGGGCCAGGGCTTCAACGTAGGACGTTTGAAGGGACGCAGTGAAGTCCATCACGGTTGGCACTTTGTGGGCCACATGAGTCTTCTGTGACGTTTATTATTACGAGCGCCCCAGGACTTGGTTGTTCTATGCTGGATTGATAAGTTGGACGTCTGACTTTTCAGAGCACGTTGGATTTTAACCTTGTTAAATGCCACAGCTTTAAAGGGCTGACCTTGCCCCTTTTGCTTTAACGGGTTGCCATTTAAAACTGCCAGCAGCATTCAGCTGGCTGGCCCATTTAACCTGTCCTCATTAACAGGGAGGAGGACTGAAGTCACTTATTAGTAGGATTTCATTCACTCTCAGACAGCAAGGCCCCTCTCAGATGGGTGCTGTCAGAACTTTCACAGTAGCAAAGCTAGAAAGAGCATAACCATGTTAAAGAGGCGGGAGTAAAAGAACAGTTACATTTTTGGCTGAATTTGTTGGCTTCTCCTGGAGAAGCCCCTGGAGGCGAAGTGGGAAGATGTTTGGGCCGAAGCGAGGCTGTTGGAATACGCAGAGGGTCTCGGTTACCTCGGACTGTTGGCTTCAGTGCTCGTCTTAGTTCGGGGAGTGGAATCATTTTTCCTGGCTAGAGAGGCTCCATTCACGAGGTGAAGTTCAAGACCTGTGCTAGCGTGGCACACGCAGAGGAAAGGTGCAGTTTGTGTGGACGTGTGGTCAGGCTCCCTGATGCTGCGGACGTAGAGGCAAGGCGCACTGGGGGAAGAATGGAAGTGCTCTGGTGGTGTTGGAGGTCCCACGTCTGAACAGAGAGAGAGGGAAGTGTGGTTGGAAATGTGCAGCAGGGCCAGACAAGGAGAGACTTGGTTCTCTTAAGGAATTTTAGTTTATTTTGCATCCAAGAATTTTCAGTTGTTCCTTAAGGGGCTCCCTTGGGCCTGCCCTCTGGACTGGAGAGGGTCTACCCTGAGCCCCGAGCCCTGTCCTACTCTACCTGGGCAGCTCCGCGGATGTCCAGTTTGTTTGCACTTGTGTACAAGATTTTCTTGATTGTTTGAACCAAGGTTTTCCCTACCTTTCTTTTTGTCTTTAAATTGTTGGAGTATATTGAGAGTCATTGAGAAGTTTCCAGCAGAGGAGTGAGTGTATGTGTGGTGGCCACGCCTATAGAAGGAGCACATGGGAGGTGCAGGGAGAGGTTGGGAGAAAGTAAGTACGTTTCAGACATTCTGTGTTTCAAGAGTTGGGGTGTAAAGTTCCTGTAGGCATCAGGTGAAAGGTGTCATGGTCAAGGGAAGGTGTAGACTGGAGATAGAGACTGAGCCCAGAAATGTTTTTATTTTTTTTTTAGTGAATAGAGTTCTTTAAAATTTTTATTCAGCCAGTAAGTTTTGCAGAAGATAATATGTCACAGACCCATGTGCCCACCACCCAGAATAAACAAATGCTGACATGATTTCATCCTGTAGATACATGGTAAACATACGCATCAGAGTGAGTGCATCCCTCTCCTTTTTCCTCCAGCCTGACCCCCCTTCCCTTGCATTCCTTCCTTTGCCAGGTACTTCCAGTGGCCAGTATGTTCTGCCCTGACCTTCTAGGTACAGAGCTCCTTAGCCGTATGTAGCACTGATCTGTCGTTTAAATATTTGTAAATGATACCATACTGTAAATCACTTTCTGCATAGTCCTTAAAAAAAAATCCCTCAATAATGTGTTTTTAAGATTTATTAATGTTGATATATGCAGTTCTCATTAGACTTCTAGTATTTGAATCTCAACAGTTCTTTTCTTCATTTGGGCATTTTTCCGGTTTTCTCTAATATGCAGAATGGTGCAATAAACCTCTCTTTATCCACACATGCTAGCTTCCCAAGAGAAAGTAACGCACGCATTGTCCAGGTGTGTACCCCCTCAGCCTTTTCCGCTCTTGCCAGGCAGCTCTACAGAGCGCCTGTGCTGGTTTAAGCTCTCATTGCTGGGGGCGGAGGTTTCTGTTTCTGCACAGCCTTGACAACAGTTGACTTATTATTCTAATTAATCTGCATTTCTCTGATGACTAGTAAGGTTGAGCACCTTTCGTTGCCTGTTCATACCTTTGCCCATTTTTCTGTTGCATTTTTTAGTCTTTTTAATGGAGTTTTATGGAGCTGTTTTTGTATACTCTGAATATTAATTTTTTTGCAGATACTGTCTCTTATTTTATGACATCTTTTAAGATGATTTTTTAAATGTAGAAATTTAAAATTTTGATATGGTTAAAATATTCAGTATTTTCCATTTATAATTTATTTCCATCTTTAAAAATACATTTTTGCTCCAAAGTCATAAAGACTTTCTAAATTTTCTTCTGAGAAAATTTTTAGTTTATATTTTGAATGTGGTGTGAGGTAGTTGTTTTACTTTCCAAAAAGATGGACACTTGTCCCAGGGCCATTTATTAAAGAGTACTTTTTAATTTATCATGCCTTTTCAACCATATTGAGGTACCATATATGCTTGGGAATATTTCTGGTGTTTTTATTTTATTATTTTATTTTCTTGGTATTTTGTACTGGCTAAAACTTCTTCCCTGCCACAGTGACTAGAGCTGGGTGTTTTTGTCTTTCTGATTTTATTTTTTAATTTTTTAAACCCCTTTTTAAAAAAATGATGTATTCTTTTGCAAGAGAGAGAAAGAGTGTGCGTGCATATGTGTGAGTGCAGGATGGGTGGTGGTGGGGTAGGGGGAGAGGGAGAGGGAGAGTGGTTTTTTTTTTTGAGAGAATGAATGAGAGAGAGCACGAGAGGGGAGAGGGTCAGAGGGGAGAAGCAGACTCCCCGCTGAGCAGGGAGCCCAATGTGGGACTCCATCCCGTGACCTGAGCTGAAGGCAGTCACTTAACAAACTGAGTCCCAGGTGCCCGAGAGAGAGAATCTTTTTTTTTTTTTTTTAATTACATTATTTTATTTTTTCAAAGTTTCAAGATTCATTGTTTATGCCCCGCACCCAGTGCTCCATACAATATGTGCCCTCAATACCCACCACCGGGCTCACCCATCTCCTCACCCCTCTCCCTTCCAAGACCCTCAGTTTGTTTCTGAGTCCAAAGTTTCATCTCCCTCCATGATTTACCCCACTTCTCATTTCCTTTCCTTCTCCTACTGTCCTCCATGTTACTCCTTATGTTCCACAAGTAAGTGAAACCATATGATATTTGACTTTATCTGCTTGGCTTATTTCACTCAGCATAATCTCCTCCAATCCCGTCCATGTTGCTACAAAAGTTGGGTATTCATCCTTTCTGATGGAGATGTGGTATTCCGTTGTATATATGGACCACATCTTCTTTATCCATTCATCTGTTGATGGGCGCCTTGGCTCTTTCCACAGTTTGGCGATTGTGGCCGTTGCTATAATGAATCTGCTGTAAAATCTTTGGGGTAAATACCCAGTAGTGTAATTGCAGGGTCATAGGGTAGCTCTATTTTTAATTTTTTAAGGAAGAGAGAGTGAATCTTAAGCAGACTTCCTGCTGAGCTGAGTGCAGAGCCCAACATGGGGCTGGATCCCAGGACCCTGAGATCATGATCTGAGCCGAAACCAAGATTTGGATGCTTAACCAACTTAGCCACCCAGGGACCCCTGTCTTTCTGATTTTAAAGACACTGATAATAGTGTTCCACTATTGATCACTCTTGGTTTTTGTGGAAATGCAGTGTCCTTTCTGTTTCTAGTTTACTAAGAGTTTTTGTTTTTGTTTTGTTTTTGTTTAATTGTGGATGGATATTAACATTTAAGCTTTTTGCATATCTGTTGATCAAATGGTTTTGGACATTTAAGCTCTTAATATGAGGAATTACATTAATATATTTTCAAATATTCAACATTTATTTCATTCCTTTTTTTTTTTAAAGATTTTATTTATTTGTTTGACAGAGAGAGAGAGAGAGAGAGATCACAAGTAGGCAGAGAGGCAGGCAGAGAGAGAGGAGGAAGCAGGCTCCCTGCTGAGCAGAGAGCCCGATGATGCGGGCCTCCCCTGAGATCATGACCTGAGCCGAAGGCAGAGGCTTTAACCCACTGAGCCACCCAGGCACCTTGCATTTATTTCATTCTTGAGATAAGCTCTACTTGGTTATGAAATACCAACTACCTGCTCAATTGTATTTGCTAATATTTATTTGGGGTTTTGCATCAATGTTCAAAGGTGGGCTTGGTCTATAATTTTCCTTGTACTCTTTTTGTCTGGTTTAAAATCAAAATTATAGTGGCTTAACTAAAGAGTTTTTTAGCTTTCTTTTTTGTTCTTTGAAGCAGTTTCTGTAAGATGGGAATTATTATTCCTTGAAGGCTTAGGCAAATATATGACATTCTTTTGGGAAATGCACTGGATGTGTTAGTTAAAACATTGCTGTTGTCTGGTAGCTACGGTAGCAACCTTTTCTAGAACAGAATTCATCTCTAGAGAGACATACTCACCTTAGGTACACTCCTCTGATGATCTTTCTTTTTTTTATGATTTTATTTATTTATTTGACAGAGAGAAACACAGCGAGAGAGGGAACACAAGCAGGGGGAGTGAGAGAGGGAGAAGCAGGCTTCCCATCGAGCAGGGAGCCCGATGCGAGGCTCGATCCCAGGACTCCGGGATCATGACCTGAACCGAAGGCAGTCGCCCAACCAGCTGAGCCACCCAGATGTCCCTGATGATCTTTCTTAAATTACCCTCAGATGACCTTTTGGCATTTGGAATATAAGCCTTCTCTTCTGGTTATTCTTACTTATTTAATTATTTTTAAAATTTTATTTTGACAGAGAGACAGCAAGAGAGGGAACACAAGTAGGGGGAGCTGGAGAGGGAAAAGCGGGCTTCCTACTGAGCAGTGAGCCTGATCCGCGTCTCGATCCCAGGACCCTGGGATTATGACCTGAGCCAAAGGCAGAAGCTTAATGACTGAGCTACCCAGGCGCCCCTCTTCTGGTTACTCTAATTCTGTACCATATAATTTTTTTTTAAGATTTTATTTATTTATTTGACAGAGAGAAACACAGCTAGAGAGGGAACATAAGCAGGGGGAGTGAGAGAGGGAGAAGCAGGCTTCCCGTCAAGCAGGGAGCCCGATGCGAGGCTCGATCCCAGGACTCTGGGATCATGACCTCAGCTGAAGGCAGTCGTTCAATGACTGAGCCACCCGGGTGCCCCAATTTTTTTTTTAATCTGCTGAACTTTTATATTTTCTTTATTTAAAGTTTAATCTTAAGAGTTTTGGTTCATCATTACAGGTAACTGAGGGGTTTTAATTATTTAAATGATTTGCAAACTATATTTTGTCTTCAAATAATATTACTTTGAAAATAATTATGGGTTCACAGGCAGTATAAACGTTAGTGTGGGGAGGTCTTGTGTCCCTTCTCCCTGTTTCATCCCGGACTACATCTTATATGATCACAACACAGCATTCAGCCCAGGAGCCGGACACGAGTGCAGTGTTGGTGCATTTCTGTCCGTTTATTGCAGGTGGGGATCCCCGGAATCATCCCTGCAGTCCAGCTACAGAGCAGTCACATCACCACAGCGGTCTCTCCTGGGCCAGCCCCTCCCCTCCACCATCCCTAACCTTGGCATCTATTAATGTTTCTATCTCTGTTAACTTTGTTTTTTTGAGAATGTTTTATAGCTGGAATCATACAGTATGTGTCCTTTCGAGGTGGGCTTTTTCACTTGGCGGAAATGCCTTTGCGATCCATTTAAGTTGTTACATGTATCGATAGATTGTATCTTTTCTTATAGTAGTCCGGGGTACGGTTTGTTTAAACATTCATCTATGGAGGGACATCTTGGTTATTTCTACTTTTTAACTATTATAAATAAGACTGCTATGAAAATTGTGTGCAAAAAAAATTGTACAGGTTTTTGTATTGTCGTAATTTTTCATTTCTCTAGATAAATACCTATGGTGCATAGCTGCATTGAATGGCAAGTTCATGTTTAGTATTAGTAAGAAACTGCCAGTGTCTTTGCCATGGTGGCTGTATCATTTTTCATTTCCACCAGCTGTGTGTGGGAGAGACAGCTTCAGTGCGTCCTTGCCAGCCTCGATATTGTCGCAGTTTTTTATCCCAGCTGTTCTCATAAGTGTGTACTGAGATCTCATCATGGCCTTACTCTTCATTTCCCTAATGACAGTGGCGTTGAGCGTCTTCTTATGTGCTTATTTCCCATCTCAGTATCCTCTTTCATTAAATGTCTTTTCATGTCTTTTGCTCATTTTCTAATTGGATTGCCTGTATTTTTACTATGAGGTTTGAGTGAGCTCTATATGTACTACGTACGAGTCCTTTGTTGGATATAGAGTTTGCAAATAATTTCTCTCGTGTAGTTTCTCTTTCCGTCTTCTTTTTAAGGTCTTCTGTAGAGCAAAAGGTTTAACGTTTGACACACCAGCTTTTGGATTCATTGGTTTTTCTGTTTTAAATTTCATTGATTTCTGCTCTTATCCATATTTCTTTCCTTTTTCATGCTTTGGGTTTGTTTTGCTCTTCTTTTTCTAGGTTCTTAAGGTGCAAATTTAGATGATTGATTTGAAACTTTTTCTCTTTTCTGATGTAAGCATTTAGTGTAAAAATTTTCCCAGTTAGCACTGCTTTTGCTGTGTCCAACATATTTTGATATTTTATATTTTCATTTCCATCCCATTCATGTAGTTTTTGGTTTCCCTGAGATTTTCTCTTTGACTCATTTAGAGCTATGTGGTCTAATTTCCAGTTGTTTGGGGGATTTTCTTGTTAACTTTCTGTTACTGATTTTTGAGTTTATTCCATTGTAGTCAGAAAACATACTCTGTATGGCTTTATTTTTTTATTAAAAAAAAAAGACTTTATTTGGCAGAGAAAGGGAGAGAGAGAGAACAGGCAGGGGGAGCAGCAGGCAGAGGGAGAGGGAGAAGCAGACTCCCTGCTGAGCAGGGAGCCCAACATGGGCTTTGATCCTAGGACTCTGGGATCATGACCTGAGCTGAAGGCAGACACTCAACTGACTGAGCTACCCAGGTGCCCCCATACGATTTTAATATTTGTAAAATTATTAAGGCCAGTATAAGGTTTATTTTGGTTTGATGGGTACTTGTAAACAGTGTGTGTTCTGTTCTTACCAGGTGAAGTGTTCTGTGTATGTTGCGTCGTTCCTGTAGGTTGATGGTATTGTTGAGTTCTGCCCTTGTCCTATCAGTTGTTGAGAGAGAAGTATTGAGGTCTCGCAAACTCTAATTGTGGATATGTGTGTTTATCCCGTCTGTTCTTGTCTCACGTATTTTACATTTCCATTCTTAGTTACGTGTACATTTAAGATTGCTGTGTCTTCTTGATGGACTGACCCTTTATATTTTTAATTGTTCTCTATCTTCTATTTCTTTGTTATAGAATTTACTTTTTCTGATCACAGTATAGCCAGCCACTCATGCTTTCTTTGATTAACATTTGTGTGGATATCTTTTTCTGTCCTTCTACTTTCAACCTACGTATAGCTTTACCTTCAAAGAGAGTTTTTTGTAGACAGCGTAGAATGCAGTCAGGTTTTTAAAATCCACTCTGCCAATATGTCTTTTAATTAATGTAGTTAGACCACTTACATTTATTGTAAATATTGATTACTGCTTTTTCCGTTTGTTCTGTTTTTTTGTTTCTTTGTTTTACCTAACTTTCTGGGATTATTTAAACATTTTTAGGATTTTATTTTGATTTTTATGTGGTTTTGTTTTGTTTTTTTCTTTTTGAGTGCCTCTCTTTGTCTAGCTTTTTAAGTGGTTGGTCTGGCTATTACATTTTCTATATGTAAGTCTTCTTATTCTATTGGTGTCAACACCTTACCAGTCTGAGTGAAAGGTCCCTTTACCCTCCTGCGTTTCTAATATAATCGTCTCAAATATTTCTTCTACATACATTGAGAAGGACATCACTGTTAAAATTTTTGCTTTAACTGCCAAAGATAATTTAGAAAAACTCAAGAGGAGAAGGAAAGTAATTATGCTTATTTTTGCTCTTTCCATCTTTCTTACCTCCTGATATTCCAAGATTCCTTTTATCATTTCCTCTCTGTGTAGAGAACTTTCTCGAGCCATTGTTTCAGGGGAGGTATGCTGGCGACAAAATTCTGGTAGCTTCTGTTTATCTAAGAATGTCTTGATTTGCTCTGTCTTTTTGAGGGTTATTTTGGCTGAATATAGAATTCTGAGTGGACAGTTCTCTTAGCACTTGAAAAATATACCATTTCTGGGGCGCCTGGGTGGCTCAGTTGGTTAAGCGACTGCCTTCGGCTCAGGTCATGATCCTGGAGACCCGGGATTGAGCCCCACATCGGGCTCCCTGCTAGGTGGGAAGCCTGCTTCTCCCTCTCTCACTCCCCCTGCTTGTGTTCTCTCTCTGGCTGTGTTTCTCTCTGTCAAATAAATAAAATCTTAAAAAAAAAAAATATATATATATATATATATATATATATATATATATATATATATATATATATATATATACCATTTCTTTTTGGGTGCCCTGATTTCTGATGAGAAATTCTGTTGGAGGCTTTCAGAATTTTTCCTTTGGTCTTCAGTTTTTAGAAGTTCAGCTGTAATGTGTCTTGGCATGAATTTCTTTGGGTTTATCCTGTTTGGGGTTTGTCAGTGTTGAATCTGTAGGCTTATTTCTTTTTTAGTCAAATTTGGCAGATTTTTAGCCATTATTTCTTTGAATACTTTTCCAGCCCCACCTCCTTCCTCCTCTCCTTCTGGGACTTGGACTGCACGAATGTTAGCACTTTTATTACATATCCTATGTGTCCCTGAGGCCCAGTTCATTTGCTTTTTAGTCTGTTTTCTTTGTTGTTCGGATTGGGTAATTTCTGTTGTTAGATCTTTGAGATCAGTGGTTCTTTCCTCTGTCCTTTTCTGCTGTTTAATTCATCTACTGAGATTTTTATTGTAGGTGTTGTGTTTTTTAGTTCCAAAATTCCATGTGGTTTTGTCTGTCTTCTATCTTTGCTTTCACTTTGTGTTTCTTTGCTGAGAATTTTTTTGTATCTTCCATCGTTTCAGGTGTGTTTGTAATTGCTCACTGAGGCACTGTAAGACAGCTCCTAAGGTCTTATTTAATAGTTCTGCTATCCATGTCTTCTTGGTGTTGGCATCTGTCGATCGTCTTTTCTCATTTCACTTGAGATGTTTCTGCTTCTCACTATGTGAGAGATTCTTTTTATTGAAACACGGACATTTTATATGCTATAATCTGAGATTCTGGATCTAGTTTAAATTTGATGTTTTAGCAGGTTATTTCTGGTATTGCTCCAGTGAGGAAAGGGGGAATGCCTCTTGTTAATGCCAGTTTGGGGTTGAAGTTCAGGGTCTTCTCTTGGTTGGTTATTACTGCTCATTGAGGGTGGGAGTCCAGTCTTCCTGCTAGGTCTCAGCAGATGGTGACCTGGTTGGGAGGGACAGGGGCGTCTTGTCACTGCTGCTGGTGGTGGACGTCCTGACTTTCCACTAGGCCTCCTCTGACGAAACCCCAGCGTTGGAAGCAGAGTGATGGATTGATTCTGCTGGGTGGGATGGAGACCAGCTTCTCCACGTGGCTTCCGCGCTGTGGGCGAGGGGTGGGTTTCCTGTGCTGTTTGACTGGAGGCAGGCAGGTATTGGTTAGATGTTTTTTTGCTTTGCTTTTTTTATTATCTTTTTCAGACTGCCCCTTTTATCTTCTTTGGCTGGAGATAGCAGGCTTTTTGGAGATACCTTTTTTGTTTTGAGCTCATTGGTATTTCTAGGTTGGCAGCTTCTCCAGCACCCAGTATGGGCCATAGGAGAGGAAAAGAAGACCCAGGAAACTCAACTGCTGTGTTACTCCTGGGGTCCTGGGGTCCCCGGCCAGTCTGCCTGCTGCTCACCTTTCAGCCTGTTTCTTTCCTATAGAATGTCTCGGGATGCAGGCAGTACTTAGTAACAGCAACAGGAAAAACACATTAACTCTGTCCTTGCAGAAGCAAAAGTCCAAGCTTAATTAATTTTGTAGATAATATATTCATATGCCATGAAAGTTAAATAGTATAAGAAGATACACAGTAGGGCGCCTGGGTGGCTCAGTGGGTTAAAGCCTCTGCCTTCAGCTCAGGTCATGATCTCAGGGTCCTGGGATCGAGGCCCGCATCAGGCTCTCTGCTCGGCAGGGAGCCTGCTTCCTCCTCTCTCTCTGCCTGCTTGTGATCTCTCTCTCTGTCAAATAAATGAATAAAATCTTTAAAAGGAAAAAAGATACACAGTAAAACTCAACATCTCCCACTTCCTCCCCCTGTAGAGGACAGCTGTCACGACTGGTTTCTCGTGTGTCCTTCCTGAGATACTCCGCACCTACCAGCAAACATACACAGCGTCTTTTTTCAAGCACCTGGTGGCATTTTGCCACGTCCAGTGTTCTGCATCTTGTGTTTTTTTCATAACACTCTTAGTTACTTGGATTCATATGTAAAGGCCTGCTTCATTCCTTTTCGTGGTCTCGTGACACTCCATCGCGTGGTGCGGCCTCCTCTGTGAGCGGCTGGAATGTGTCGATGTGGAGTCCATTAGTAGTTACATGTGTTGTCCTCCTCTGGGTCTTCCCCGCTTGCGGCCGAGTCCGGATCTGTTACCGTGTGTTGCGGGGGCTGGGGATCGCGGCTGGCGTGGCGGATCCTTACTCTGTGAGGAGTCGTGTAATCTGTGAATACTCATAGACGGTCTCGGATAGCGACTCTTCCGAGACATATTTCTTTGTCATGTTCCTAAGGACTGTTTGGACCACATCTTAAAACTTCTCACAGGCATGAACAAAAGGTTTTGAATATAAGCTCCCTATACCTTCACTCTGTTTCATGGATTCATTTGCTTCTTGTATTATAACATTTAATAATAGTTAAAAGAAGTATACTTTATGGTTTTTACATTTTTTTCCTTATTTCTAATGGCCACAAAACATAGATCTGCTATGACTTGGGGGCCAGAGTATTTTGATTACCTTTTTGGGAGGGATAAGATTTACTTTGTTTTCATTTAGATTTTTGAGTGTGATAGTGTCACCTCACTAAGTCTGGCATTTTTTCTGCAAGGCGGTGATTTTTCTTTTCTGTAATATATTACCCCCAACTTCTTGGTAAACTTGAATGATGTCGTGAGTTGCAGAATCTTTCTGCCGTTGTCGCTTCACAGTTTTTTATTTTGAGTTGGCAGTTTAATTCTAAATTCATACATAATGAAGTTTGATCTTCCCCGAGGGTAGAATCTATCACTGTGGCAGGCACCGTGAGGCCCGTCAGGCCTGCTGCAAGCCGTCTTGCCAGGGGCCCTTCCGATACACGACGTGTGCATCAGGTGATCCAGCGGGAGTCTGTCCGTGTGCAGCGTGGTCAGTCTTCAGAGGGCGTTTTATCTGTGTCTGCAGATGACCTCAGCCAGTTCGGGCCCACCCGACCTTTCTGCCCTCTGAGCAGTGTCAGGGCTCCGGACGTGCTCTCCGCCTCTGACTTGGACACACTCGCTAGGTTCTGCCCCGGCATGTCCACACCACACCTGCCTCTTCATCCCGCAGAGATCCTGTTGCTTAGATTGGTGCCACGTTTTGTAACAGGAAAGCTTTGAGTCTAAACGTGGCAGTGAGTTGGAGTGAGGAAAGGAGGTGGGCAGAGTGGTTTTTGTCCTGGACCTTTCCCTTTTCACTTCTTCTGCCTGTTACCGCAAGAGATGCCTTTCTGAGGAAAAGGATTCAAATTTGCTTGTGTAGCTTTGTTGCCATTCTTCATTTGTGATAAACTGGGGATTTCAGATAATTTGCTTTAAAAATAATTTTTTATGTTTACTAATTTGTTTTGGAATAAATTTGATGAAGATGAATTAATGAGAGCTCAGAGGGTGACCAAGGCTTAGGAATTTATTTTATTTGCTTACTTTTTAAAAATTTTATTTATTTATATATTTATGTATGTATACATGTATTTATTTTAATTTTAATTTTTTCCATGACCCAGCCACCCTATCCTTCCCTCCCCCAAGAGCTTAGGAATTTAAATGGGAAATTGAATCTTTGCAAAGCTTCTGCATTTCATTAGATGTTAAATTCTGGAGTGAAGTCCTATTTGATTATTTACTACTAAGTATACTCCTGATACCAAGGTTAACTTCTTATTAAAATAATATATCATAAAGTCATTGATATTTTTACATAATACGGCTGTTTGATTATTGTACTTTTCATGATAGAGTTAGCCAGTGATCTCTTTATTTTTCCTTTTAATGAAGTCAGTTGTTTTTCTATAATAAGATTAAAAATACATATTTTAAAATCCGGTGTAGAGTTTTGGTAAAATGACTTGAGAGTGTACAGGTATTATTTTTCAGCTTTCTCTTCTCTTTTGTATCATATTTTTAACTTTGTCTACTTCTATATTGTATTTTAAAATTTGGAAACTACTGATATATACTATACTCCATAGGCATTTCATTTACTGTCTCGAGGGATTTTTCCAGATGAAACTGAGAGATTTAGTGATGTCATTTCTGTCCGATGAGCAGCAGATCAGCGAAGTTCCTTTCTGCCATTCTGGAAAGAAGGCTGAGGCAGAAAACTTGTTTCTGCATTTTAAGTACTCATCGATAGTGCCTTTTCGGTGAAGACCTCCACCCCCAGTAAAACCCCAACACTGCAAGTTTACTTGTACGTACATGGGGATTATAGTAGCCGTCCTTGATCATTCAGTGAAATGTGAATAGTGATGGAAATCTTTGTGCTTTTTTTTTTTTTTTTTTTCTTTAAGGTATTGCCATCAGAGAGTCGGCAAAGGTGGTTGATCAAGCCCAGAGGAGGGTGTTGAGGGGAGTTGATGACTTGGACTTTTTCATAGGGGACGAGGCCATAGATAAGCCCACGTACGCCACAAAGGTAAGCTCCCGGAGGAATTAGCTTCTATGGCCGAGAGCGGAGTGGGGGGATGAGTACCGCAGAATGGCCGATGATCTGGAAATTGTACTTAGGAGTTCTGGGCTCTGGGTCCTTGTTTATTCTTATGTTTAAAAAGAAGGTTTGCTGTTCTCGAATGGGGTATTTTTGATATGGGGAATCAAGTGAATTTACAAAACTCTGGAAGGCAGAACTGACGCACACGGCCAAGCTGGATTACACGGAAAAGCACGATCTGCCCCCGTGGACGGAAATTAAGTAGACATTTGTTCTAGGGAAGGAAGAAAAAGCTCTAGATCGAACGGAATCGCGGCTTGTCCGCACTTTCCGCATCTGTGACCCATTGTTCAGATGGTTCTTCGTACTTAGAATATAAACACTAGTGCGTGTTGCTTCTGTCCGTGAGTTAGCGTCAGTCCCCGCGCAGGAGGCCGTGCTCCCTAGTGACCCCGGTCTGTTCTGAACTGAAGCGGGACGGATTTCGGTCTCTCTTGCCATAGTGGCCGATACGACACGGAATAATTGAAGACTGGGATCTTATGGAGAGGTTCATGGAGCAAGTGATCTTTAAGTATCTTCGAGCGGAACCTGAGGATCATTACTTTTTAATGGTGAGTAACTGGAACCTAAGAGGACTATAAATTCCCTCAAAATTCCAAATTATGCAGATTTTTTTTTCTTTCAGATTACTTAGATTATAAATTCAAGATATTCATCTCTGGAGGGTTTTTAATTCTTGTTAAATCTGTCTATGAATCAGATTGCTTATTGGGCAAGTAACAGGAGTCTCAGCAAAAATGTGTAAAGTCAGAGGGGCTCATTATCTCTCAGAGTGGGAAGGCCCCACTGGCCCTAGCGTGGCCACCCAAGCTCCCGTCCCACCTCTCTGATGAGACCCTTTCAGAGGGGGAAGTGCTTTGTAGGAATGAAGGGGCCCTTTCCCGGGAACCTTCCCAGCAGATGTGGGCCATCTGTCCCTGCCTGGCCTCGTCTCTAGCAAGGGGAATGGAATTACCCTGATAGGTGTAGACTAATTACATTTCTTCCCAGACCATCTCTGATTACCTGGCTCCAGGAGGGTAAGTACCCAAGAACTAAAACAGGCCTCCATTTGTAAAGAGGACAGAGGGAGGAATGCAGTTGGGTCGCAAACCAACTGTGTACTTTGACATCCTCCTGGGGTAACTTGATAACTATGATTTTCCTCTATAGCAGAGGAAACTGAGTCCAGATATTATTTTGCTTGGGTTTAAATTCTTTCTTTCTTTCTTTCTTTTCTTTTTCCTTCCTTCCTTCCTTCCTTCCTTCTTTCCTTTCTTCCTTCGTTCCTTCCTTCCTTCCTTTCCTTCTTGTTTGATTTTAAGTAATCTCTACACTCAACATGGGGCTTGAACTCATGACCCCTGAGATCAAGAGTCTCATGCTGAGCCAGCCAGGCACCCCAGGGTTTGAATCTTATTATAAAATAAAATCGAGCTGAGTTATGGGTCCTGATTATGGTATTTAATTGATCTTGTTCAATAAAATAAAACATTACAAAGAAATGAGATGAAATGTCTCTTGATTATGGAATCTTTTCTAGTTGTTCTACCCAACATTATGTGTTTCCTTCCCTGAAATGTTCTTTTTAAGTTAAAATTAATTACATGTTCATAACACATGCTTTATGGAGAGTGAGTGCATGTAACACAAGCTGCATATTAAACGGACATAATTTAGCTTTGGATGTTTTCCACCCAAGTATATTGTCACGCGGTCCCAGATCCAATTATATAATTCTTCCTAATGTTAAATATGGAGCGTTCTTTAGAATTATCTGACTTAAAATATGTTAACTGTAAGGCTGGCCTGGTAGTTAGCGGAATCTATACGTTTAATGTCTGTTAAAGCAAGTCCTTGAAAGTGCTCTGATCTTCTTTCTGGTTGTATCTCCACAACTGGGAATTGCCAAGGATGGGTCCCGTGTTTTATAGGCCACTGTACATTTTCTATGCTGTGCATCTACAGGAGCCAGGAAACTGACAGGGTGTCTCTGTGTGGCTCGGTCTTTATAGCCGAAACAAGCCACAGGCTCCCGCCTGTCACACTTGGCATTTTTCCTCCTCTAGCTCCCATCACATAACTACCTGTTGGGTAGGATTTTAGGAGCAGGCCCCGTGTCCAGCTGCTTCCTTCTGTCTGCCCCAGCTTGCTGGGCCAGGACTTCTTCCCTTCACTCCACATGCAGGAGGCCCCCCGGACATCACCACACAGGAAGTTTTTCCTGAAAGAAATTTTTTTCTGATTTAGCTGGCATATATTGGCCAGTAAGGCAAAACCACTAGGCAGGAAGGAATTGGAGGTGTTTGAATATGGAAAAGCCGAAGTCTGTTGGCCCAAAAGGAATATCTGTAATGAATGTTCAAAAAAAAAAAATCAAAGTTTATTAATTAAAGATAAGACAGTATTATATGATGCCCATTGTGCTTTGAATTCTGCAAGTTCGTTCATTGCAGGAGGTGCTTGAAGAAGTGGTGAGAATGGTAAATTTCAGGTTTATACCCTTAATCATCAGCTCATGGAACAGTTAAAGGGGAGTCAAGCAAGTCTAGAGATTTGTGGCCAAGTCCTAGAAGTTAATTGAAGACATTTACTGAACTGCTACATCAGATAAGAGCTTCTTGGTTTGAGATAGTCTCAGAGGTCTCAGTTGTAGGCCCCTCGGTAGCTCACAGAGTTGTTCTTTCTGACTGCTGTGAGCAGGCACGTGAACATACAGGGTGATGGGGAGCCTACCACCAGCTCGTATTTTTCAAGAGGTTTCAGAGACTCCAGTCTTAGCGATCATGTGGATTGAGCAGAGTGCAAACAGAAATTGTACTCTTTTTTCAAAGAGTTCAAAGTAGAATCATGTATTTTAAAGAAAGACAGTGCTCTCGAGTAGAAACTGAGTTATAACTTTAGAAGAGACTTGCAGATTTTTTGAATATGAATCAAGCAAGAACGAGCAAGTAGCACGTGCTTCTCAAGAAGGCCTGAGGATGAGGAGCTCCCATGTCTAAGAGCAGGGAGAGTGGCCATCCCAGCTCAATGGAGCACAGAGTAGAGAGAGAGGGAGAGAGATAATCTCTCATCCTCTGCCTTTTTGTTCTCTTCTGGCCCCACGCACGTTGTCTTTACTCAGGCTGCTGAATGCTAATCTCCTCCAGAAGCAGTCTCACAACACACCCGGAAATAATGTTTAACCCGGTCTCTGGGCATCCCTTAGACCAGTCAAGTTGATATGTAAAATTAACCATCACACGTGGTATGTCCTGACTTGCGAACGAGGTAGACCGTCTGGGCAGAGCCGGGCTCCTTGGGTCCCCAAAGTTGGTTCCCACTGGCCGTGTGCTTTCCTCTTCTCTCCCACTCTCCTTCCTCGAGGATTTATCTATCTATTTTTTTAATTATTTTTAAAGATTTTATTTATTTATTTCACAGTGAGAAAGATCACAAGTAGGCAGAGAGGCAGGCAGAGAGAGAGGAGGAAGCAGGCTCCCTGCTGAGCAGCGAGCCCGACGCGGGCCTCGATCCCAGGACCCTGAGATCATGACCTGAGCCGAAGGCAGAGGCTTTAACCCTCAGGCACCCTGAGGATTTATATTTTTTGGAAAGTTTCTTTATTACTGTCACAGAGGCATATGGGAGTGGACCAATATTAGGGCCATGTGTTCACTCTGCTGTCTTTATCCAGAAATATGGATTGATTTTTATGGCACTGATTAGTCATTCATTTCTGAATCAATACCAGATGATATTTTACCATTGTTTTGAACAAAAATGTTTATGTTGCTTGCATTCCTATGATACTTTAATCATATGCTTCAGTATTTAAAAAAGTAAAAACTCAGTACTTCCACTTTAGGTCTTATTCTGCATAATGGTTTGAGAGATTTTGTTTTAATTGATCTGTGTTCGCTTTGGCAGCACAGACAGTAATGTGGGAATGCTACAGAGAAGAGCACCATGGCCCCTGCACAAGGATGACATGCAAATTTGTGGAGAGTTCCATATTAAAAAGAAAAATGAATTCGATCTCCTAAAGGAACTGGTAGGAAGCCTAGAAGAAATGGAGGATTGAGGAAGAAATGGATTTAGGATCATGTTGCTTAGAACCTTTGGGGATATTGCCCCTAATAATGCTGAATTTGATTCAGGAACCAGGAGAACCTAATTATACTATAAACGTTCCCTTAAGTGGAAATACATTTATTTTAGTGTAACTTCTCTATAGATGGTGAATTGTTTGGCAGTAATAAAAGTGTAAAAAACAGTCATTTAAACAAGTTAAGGATTTTATTTTTCTTTGATAGAAGTAGTAGGGAGGTCATTGCTGGTATGATAATTCTTTGGTGTCATTAGAGATCTCTAGGCTCTAGTATCTTAAGCAGATGGCTTCCACTCTAAGGATGCCTCATGATCACAAGTTGGCTACTGCAGCTCCAGTCATCACATCTGCATTCTGGGAGAGAAGAGAAGTGTACTACTCAAGTCCTAACCTTATAGGGAGCTTTCCTTTTGCTTGTTATTGGTCTGAAGTTACTCATTTGGTCCTCCCTGTCCACCAGGAAGTGTGGGAAATGCTTTCCCTGGGCTCACTGCTACCTCCTGTGAGTGATGGGTGCTTTGCCAGTATGGCCGAGGGAGAGTGGATACTGCATATGATGTGACTGCAGACACAAGGACAGTGGCAACAAGAACTGAGTTGTTGTGGAATCCTGGCTGGATCCTACCTGTGTGGAGAGTGCTATCTGCTCTGGGGAGCCCCTGGGCGAGGGAAGGGCCCTTTGAGGGTGCGCTGCGTCTCCCCTGCTCCTGTGGAGTCTTGCGGGTATGGACTCGTGAGACAGGAAGTTGGCTTAGGAGTGTCTGTGGCCCTTCCCCCACAGGCCGTGACCCACGGCTTCTTCCCCCTGGGGAAGGTTTTCTTCCGATTCCAGAACTGAGTATGGCAGAATGTTTGCAGGCTGTCTCTGGGACTGCACAGTCCCGCGGCGGTCAGCGGGGTGCTTCACACCTGCTCTCTTCTCCTGTGTTCCGATGACGCACCCTGAGTACCGTGTCCCCGGCCCAGCCCCGGCCTTCCGCGGCCATTCCTGCCCTCCTGCCCCAACGCACCGCACTCGTGTGTCCAGTGGGCGCTTCCTGTCTGTCGAGCAGTCCCCCGCTCTTTAGATGTCTACTGTGTTTCCAGGTTCTTGATTTTATTACAGACAAAAGAGTCTGCACGTACAGTGTCTTTCTACATTTAGAGCATTTTTCCTCTAAAAAGAACTACCAGTGTCGATATCGGGGTCCACAAGTGTTAATCCAAGTCTTGGGCGCCTGGGTGGCTCAGTCGGTGCTCTCTCTGTCAAATAAACAAATAAAATCTTAAAAAAAAAAAAGTACCGTGTGGGTCTGTAGCTCACCCTCTTCGGCTCTGTCTGCAGCGCCCAGAGGACTCTCTGTACTCCTGTCGGCTTTGGTTGATACCGCTTTTGATTATTTGATGGAGTAAAAATTCACCTTATTTTTAATTTGCATTTTTTGAGAACTTCGACCGCAGAACATTTTTTCACATGTGTACTAGTTGTGTTTCCTCCTGGGAATTGCTGGTTCATGTCCTCTGCTCTTGTGCATTTCACTGTTTTATTCCTTCTTTATTGCTGTGATATCTGTGAACTTTTTTCTTAGACATTTTTTTTTTGTGATAAAATGTACACACTAAAAAATTGATCATCTTAGCCATTTTGGGCAGAATCGAGTACATTTTTTTTTTTTTTTTTAA
>PITA01016092.1:0-16745 GCA_004023965.1 Spilogale gracilis | reverse complement strand
CCCGATGTGGGGCTGCATCCCGGGTCTCTGGGATCATGACCTGAGCTGAAGGCAGTCGCTCAACCAACTGAGCCACCCAGGCGCCCCATATCGAGTACATTTTTGAATGTGCAGTTTGGTGGCACGAGGTACTGTCACACGGTCGCGCCGCCCTCAGCACGTCACGTCCAGAACTGTTAATCTTCCCAAACCGGAACTCCGTCCCCATGAAACACGCATCCCCGCCCCCTCCTAGTTTCCGTGTCTGTGAACCTGACCACTCCAGGGCGCCCGTGCACGGGGCTTCACACAGGGTTTGTCCTCCTGGGACTGGTGTTTGCCTCTTAGCAGCATGTCCAGGCTCTTTCGCGCTGTAGCGGGCGTCAGGATGTCCTTCCTGTTCGGGGCTCAGAGAGATCCCGTTGTAAGCATGTCCTGTGTTTTGTTTATTCTGTGAGCTGTTGCATAGAACACAAGGCTTTGTCAGCACCAGAGTATGTTTTTCTAAGTTGATTTCTTTCCTATTGTAGGCTGTGTTTTTTGGCCATCTAGAGCTTTAAATTTTTATGTAGCACATCTCTTTTCCTTTGATGTTTATACTCAGTCTTCATCCATTGGAGGTTATTTGGAACATGATTTGGCCCTGAGCTTGCACCCAGGAGAGATCTGGGGAAGGGTTAATCCCCTCCCTGTTGGCAGTGTCTTCCTGGAGGCTCACCTCTTGCCCCAGATCATGTAGGGAACCCCCATCTGGAGGCAGGAAACACTCCCTGACCTCTTTTAAACCTTTTTCTCTTGATGCTGTCCCCCTACTATGCAGTTTAAGCACCCTCCCCCCTTTTTAAAAATAACCTTATTATTAAAGTGCTTGGATTCCTGTTCAAGGTGAGAAAAAAGTATAGATCTCTTTAGTTAATGTTATTTCTGTTGATCTGAATAGCATTTATTGATAATTGCAGGTGAATTTCTTCAGTACGTGCTCTGTGCCCAGGCTTTCCACCTCCCAAGTATTTACATGTATTAACTCATTTATTTCATTCTGCTAACAACCTTGAGGTAGGTAGGTAGTTACTGGGCCCGGTCTTTAGACCGATAGGAGGTTCCTTAAGAGAGAGACGCTGTAGCCAGTGCTGTTGGACTCTGCAGCCGTCCGTCCCGGGCTTGAAATGAAAGAACTCTGTAACAACAAACAGTAACATTCATGGTGCGAAGCGTGTGCCGGCTTCACAGGTCTTAACAGATTTCCTCTTCACTGTTCAGGGGAGGCACGCTAACATAGGTCATATGTAGTCAAGTGATTCTTAGGTCCTTTATTGACAACCTGCTTTTGTGTATGACTTCATTATTTCTCTCCTGTGCTTTAAGATTGCCTTCTCGCTCTCATCCAGGGAGTATATTGCTTCTAATGACAACGATTAAGGCTTTCTTAAGTTTCTGAAGTTTGTCTGTCCGCTTGCTGTGCAGGAGTCAGAGCCGAAGGGGCACCTGGCGGGTCACTAGGGGTAACACACACGGAACGCCAACGTCCAAGGTGCCGACGGTTTCCACACCAAGTGTGCTGGTTCCCAGACCCTCCTCCAAGAGGAAACTGCCTTTCTCAGTTCTTAACCAGCTCGATGTTTCTCTTTCCAGAGAGAATTGTGTGCAGGCAGACGGATTATACGTCAACTCTTGTTTTATACGAACAGTAACCAAGTATATACCTTGTACACCTTGTTTTCTTTTTATTTAAGAAAATAAAAATGTGGTGACAGACGAGTGATGTGAAATTCACTCCCCGCCCCTCCCCCCCGCCCCATCCCGGTGGTTTGTAAGTGCCTGGTTTGGTCGTGTTCCCAGCTCCCATTGCTGCGAAGCGGGGGTCTGGCCCTTGTCTGTGTCTGCCTGTGGAGCAGCTCCCCGTTTCCCTGCCCACACTCTGTTTTCTAGAAAGTTTGAGTTCCAAGTCACGGACACCCAGGAACCGTTGAGACCGTGTGCGACTCGGGGACGCCTCTCTCTTTCCTGGGGCAGCTTCTCCTAGATCGTTTCCTAGTGTTACAGAGCGAGCTCAGTCTTCCCGCTGCGCAATGTCCTGCTCGTGGACGCAGCGTGCCTTTCTTCCTCGTTCCCTTCACGATGGTCGCGCAGCTTTCTCGTCTTCCCACACATGCTGCTGTTCGCCCCCTCTGGAGCATCTTGCTTTAGGTGGCTGTCTTGCCTGCAGAATATAATTGGATTTTGTTTCATGATCTTAGCTGAGAGACTTCTTTTCTTTTTAGTAGGTGAGTTTCTCACTTATGTTTGCTGAAGCTTTGAGTAAAAATAACTCACTTTCACTGAGCCCGTTCCGCATGCCAGGTGCTGTTGTACACAGTTTACTTAGACCCCATCCGTCGTTCTGCCTCTAAGTCGCAGAGACAGAGAGAGAATCACTTTCCAAACACAGTAAAATTGAAGGCTGGGATCTAACCCCACCGCTAGGACTTCAGAACCCTCCTGTGAACTCCGCTGGTCTGGGCTTGAGACAGACATGTTTGCTCTTTGATGAGCTGTTTTACACTGTGTCAGGCTTTCTCTGTTCAGTGTATTTTATTTGTGGGCTTGGTCGGGCGCCTGGGTGGCTCAGTCGTTAAGTGTCTGCCTTCGGCTCAGGTCATGATCCTGGGGTCCTGGGATGGAGCGCGCACCCGGCTCCCTGCTCGGTGGGGAGCCTGCTTCTCCCTCTCCTCCCTGCTCGGTGGGGAGCCTGCTTCTCCCTCTCCTCCCTGCTCGTGCTCTCTCTCACTGTCTCTGTCACTGTTCGTTTCTTTCTGTCTCAACTAAATAAAATACTAAAAAACAGCAACTCTGGCTTGGTCTTCTCTTTGCTTTGTAGTGAGTGTGGATTCTTTCTAGGGATTTGGTGTTTTTTTAACCATTTTGTAGTGTGACTGTACATACAGGTGTATGTCTGCAAGTGTGGTCGTGCCTGCTTACCCAGCATTTGGTCAGGACCGAATAACTGTTTCCTGCAGTGATCACTGAGCCACGTTGGCGTCTTTCCACATTTTCGTACCTCCTCTTCCCTTCTTCTCCCTCCTGCTTTTGATTGGGTGTCACTGAACATGTTCTGTTGTGGGTTACCACAGTGCGTGCTAATGCCTCTGCTCCCTGATCAGTCTAAAACAATGTGTGGTTCCGTGGTAAGAAGACACCACTGACTTTATATTCTGTCCTTTTATACTTCTCAGCTTGATACTGTTTTTGCCGTTCTTTAATCTATAACATTTGCGTTCTGTTCTGTAAATCCCAGTAAAGAGCAGTCCCGAGTCCTCCCTTCTCCGTGGATCAAATGCTCCCTGTAAGTCCTCGGCTGTACTTTGTGCGTTCTTCTTCTTTGCCTGAACTTGATTTTCTAGTAGAGTTAATTCGTGAAGGGCTTCTCCATGCTCTTGTATGTTTAAAGATAATTTTATTTTTGTGACATGCTTGATTGGCAGTGTGACCAGATGTAGAATTCTTGGGCCACCCCTTCCTGCTCAGATGACTGCACGTAGGGCCCCCTGTGTCCCAGGGTCAAATGAAGCCACGCGTCTGCCCCGGGGCGGCTGTGCTTTCCCCGCGTGAGGCGTGCAGCCACCTCTGCAACTGAATACCTCAGGCATCTGTCCCCACGGTCCTGGGGGCCTAGGCGCAAGGCCCCGGGGCTGTCAGCGTTGCTGGCGAGGGCTCTCTTCCTGGTTGGCAGGTGGCCACCTCCTCGCCGTGTGCTCCCGTGGCCTTTCCAGTGTGTGGCGCGTGGAGACGGAGAGAGCCCCTGGGTGTCTCTGTCCTGTCTCACGAAGGCATCAGTGCCAGCGAATTCGGGCCCTAGCCTTATGCCCTCACTTAACTGAGCACCTCCCTAGGGGCCCCATCTCCAAATACACTCACTCTGGGGCTTGGGCTTCAACAGGAGAATTTCAGGGACACGGTTCACTCTATAATGAAAGGTAATGTGGACTTTTCTTTTCTTTCTTTCTTTCTTTCTTTTTTTTTTTTTGCCATAACGCCCAGAGAATTTTTATTTATTCTTTTTTTTTTTCTTTTTGCAGCGTTAAATGTGTGATGTATGTCCATATTTATTGACATGGAAAAATGTTCACAACATATTGCTGAATGACAAAAAGCAGGTTTATTTATTCTTTTTATCTTTCTGTAATCGTTTTATTTGATAATGATGATTATTTTAAAATGGATATGTGAATTTTTTGAGTTGTTCTTGGTCTTGATTTGTATCTGCTTTGTTTTTTTATCTTCCTGGGCATGTGTGTTTTGACTGCTGTTTGTTTTTCCTGTTTTTTTTTTTCTCTCTCCCCTCCTGTTTTCTTTTAGTGCTTACATACAGTCTCTGTGCACTCTTCCCTCACCTCCGAACTCTGAATGGGGGGGTTCTTGCTGGACTCGTGTGCCTGAGCTCAGGCTGGGCTAGGGACCGGCGGAGTTTGGGGCAGCTGCCTGTCACCTGCACTTTCCTCCTCAGGGCTGACGGCCACGGTGTTTCCTGACGTTGCCTCCTGCGCTCTGAGGGCAGGTGGGGCTTGGGGCTTGGGAGGCATCTGCGGCTCCTTCTGCTCAGACTGGCCTTCTGGTCCCAAGCAAGGCTGGCTGCTTCGGCTCTTCTGCGGAGAGCTCCGGTCTTTGCCTGAGTCCACATTCGCTGCGGTTCCCTTTCGGTGTCTCTCTTCGCGCGTCTTGGTTGAGTTTTTACTGCACTTGGCAGCTTGCTGCAGGCCTTTCCAGTCTCAGGGTATTTTAGGTGTTATGTTCTTGAAGAATTTCCTTTTCTGCAACTTGTTCTTGTTTTGGGGTGGTTAATAAAAGCAGAAATGTTTTGAGAGGGCTTTGCCATCTTAAAGCTTTTAAGACCCATGCCAGATTTCTTTAATTAATCACTGTAAATGTACTCTGTAAAATTAGGGAATGTTACAGCATGCTAATTAACATGCTTTTAGGTTAATTTTTTTATGGCTCTGATGTAATTACAGGAAATTTGGGTGAAGGCTAAATATAGTGGATGTTTTCTTACAGACAGAGCCTCCACTGAATACGCCAGAAAACAGAGAATATCTTGCAGAAATTATGTTTGAATCATTTAATGTACCAGGACTCTACATTGCGGTTCAGGTAAAAGCAATGTTATTTTTACAATTCCCAACAGACCTCAGCTGTCCAGTAGTGGACGGCATGGTGATTCCAGAGGCTGTCTGTGGGAAGATGGTGTGCTGTGTTCCTCCCTTTCCCACTGCCTCAGCACACCCTGACCCCACTCAGGTGTGAGCCCAAACACTGTGGAGAACGTGTTCCGTGTTTGTTTTTGTGTTTACACCGCTGGCATAGGATTTATCTGGCTGTTTTTACATGTATTAGAATCTGTTGTATTTCCCCTTGGATGACAAGATCGGGAAGTAGGTATGGTTCTTCTTTTGGCTTCTTTCACTCGTGATCATGTTGGAGGAAAGATACGATAGTCTGTTTAAAAAGAAAATAAAGAGCTTTAGAGGGCTCCCCCATATGGATTTCGGGCTCCTGTGGTTCCATGAACTTACAGAAAGTTCTCTGAATCTCCTTGTTCATATCGTGGGGCTAGTGGTTCGTTGGGTGGTTGTCTGCCATCCTATATAGAGGAATTGGCTGAAATTTGGGGGAATAATGAGATAGGTGTTTCCCGAAATATTTTCTACGTCATACTAGTTCCTTCTAAGGAAAAGGAGGAGGAGTCGCATAGGAAAATAATTTGGGAAACCCCTGTGCTGTAGCCTGCGGGTGGTGGTTTGCAGTGAGCAGCAGAGTAAAGGCCCTGAGAAGGCCTGCGTTGGGGAAATGTGTTCTTTCCAACACTTCCAAATTGATTTAACCAGAAGTCTCCTCTTCCCCGGGTGATTTACATTCCATGGACTATGGGGAAACTTGAGAAAACGGTGAACCCCTGCCGAATGCAGCATTGAGGCTGTCTGGAGAGTGTACAGATCCTCAGGCTTCATCCCAGACCAAAGCTTTTCAAGCTCAGTGCTTTGGAATGTGCAGTTCTCTGTGGTGGGTGCTCACCTGGGTGTTGCAGGATGGTCAGCACTTCTGGTCTCTGCCCTCTGGAAGCGCCGCCAGCCTCCTCTTCTCCAAGTGTGACAAAGCAGAATGGTTCTAGACGTTGCAGAGATTCCCGGGGGGGGGGGGGGCGACAGGGCCCCCGACCGAGCACGACTGCCCTAGTCCTACCAGATTAGAGTGTCTGGGTGTGAGGCCTCGGAATCTGTTTTGTAGGAAAACTCCCCAAGTGATCTTACCACAGCCCATCTGTGGACCTGCATTGAGAACTAGTGCCTTAGAAATTAAAATCTCACTCCGTACTGAAGTTCCTTTCTCATGGGCTTTCGTTTGTAAACGTCTGATTTATTGTATTGAAAACTTGACCTGTCTAGCTCAAGTGTACGAAATGTGTGCGTTGTGTAATTTGGAATTTGAATTTTGGAGCAGTGGGGGTTGGGGGGGTGGAGAATGGAGGACAGGGCAGGCTGAGTGTCAGCGAGCCTGAGAACACGCAGGAGGGTGGAGAATGGAGGACAGGGCAGGCTGAGTGTCAGCGAGCCTGAGAACACGCAGGCAGAAGACTCGAGAACCATTTCCCTGTTGCTAACGGCGTCTGTGTCTTTTATCCAGGCAGTGCTGGCCTTAGCTGCATCTTGGACATCTCGACAAGTTGGTGAACGCACGTTAACAGGGATCGTCATTGACAGCGGGGACGGGGTGACGCACGCGATCCCAGTGGTAAGCAGGATAGTCAGTGCCTCACTCGCTCTAGGCCTCACCTGATTTCGAGGTAAAGGAAGAAATGTAGGGAAAAAACCCCTCCTGTAATTAAAATACCGCTTTAAAAGTCATGGCTGTACTCAGGAAAGGGAACAAGAGGTTTTAAAGCCAGGTGTGTGGGGAAGGACAGGTGTCCCCTCGTTGTGGCATTGGCAGTTTTCAGTTTGCAGTCGCAGAGGTCTGCAGGCAGGACGTCACCGTGGCTTGGACTCCGTGGCCTCCGCGTGCTCCTCCCGGTGTGGCATCACCCGTGAATTTTCGCGGCTTCCGTGCAGAGCTGCTGGGGTAGACGTCATCTTGGGTAGTTGGCGTGGGGCACGGCCGCTTGGAGGATGACCAGTGTGTTCTGGGATCAGATGCGTACGGCTTCAAGCCCCTTGTGCTTTAGAGGAATTATTAGAGAATCACTTCTCGTTTTTTAAAAATGTATTCAAGAACGAAGAGGGAGAGATTGTATGTTTTGACTTGCAGAATGCTCTCGCAATGTCACTTTTTGGTTTTAATTTTCAAAACATTAGAGAAGTGATTCCTAATTCAGGCCTCAAGAGACATCTGTAGTCAGGAGGAAGAAACGCCAGATTTGTCCCATGCTCCATCCTGAGGTCGCTGCTGGAGCGGGGGAGGGGGGATCAGGCCGGTGTGGCCGACACCTGCGGGTCTGGGCCATCTGGGCACACTTACTCCTCTTCTAGGTCACCATGAAGTGTTGTTACTGCCTCTTGATCCGGGACGCTGACTGGGAGCTTCTGGCATCAGTCTTGTCTCTGAGGCCCTGCCCTCCAGGCTCAGTGGGCCCAAGCCCCGGGGGTGGGGGTGCTGGAGGGCCTGCTGCTCGGCCCCTCCCATGTCCCCAGTGAGATTTCACAGAATGTTCAGGTCCACAGAGGAAGTGCTTTTAGAAATTTTACCTATGTCTTTTTAATCAGCTTTTTTCTGATGATAAAAATTACATTTGTTGTACAAAATTTGTGTAAAACAGAGAAATGTGGAGAAGAAAGTAACATGACCTGTAAACCTGCCCAGAGAACTGCGTTATGCTTTGGTTTGGAGAACCTTCCCAGTTCTCTTTCCTCAGTGCATGAGGCTGCACATTTTAAGCAAAACTGGAATATTCGATGTCTGGTTGTGTATTCTAATTGTATAATTTGATCCTGAAGTCACGTTGTGCATATTGGCTTGTCTCTGATATTTTCTCTTATGGTTAAATATTCTGTGAAGAAATATTTAATAATTGCATTGTAGCCCACCATGTAGGTATGGAATAATTCACTCATTTATTTTCCTGTAGTTGGATGTGATTTTTTCTTTCATATTTTTATTGCTGTGATGAAGCCGATACTTACTTAATGCTGGTTGACTTCATTTTTTAGAAAATGTTACATGTAATGCATAGAATATAATAATTGTGAGTGGTTTATGTTAGCTAGAATTCTTGTGAGTTTAAGTTCATTTTTGTTACTTTAATAATTTGTACACATCTTTTATTTCCATCTTAAAATATTTCACAAATAGTTTGGACACTGTGGAGAAGTTAGGTCTTTGAGTTCTAGAGTTCAGGTGCATCAGAAAACACACGGAGGAGTTTGGGCCCCTGTCCTTGTAGCCTCACTGCTGGCCGTGCCTCGTGCCGGCCGTCCTGAGCTCCGCCCGCCTGAGAGGTGAGGTCGGGGGTCACCTGTGTCCCCCGTCTCCCGCGGGCACGTGGCACAGAAGCCGGTGCCGGAATGTGGAGCCTGGAGTGTGTCCTCTCTTGAACTGGAGCTGTGGTAGGAAGCCGTCCACTCTGGTCCCCAGCCCCCAGGACGGCTGCTGAGGGACTGGGGCTGGCCGGCCTGCGGCCTGTGTGTGAACTGCTGGCCACAGTCCTCCCCGGGCCCCCGCAGACGTGCTTTGCCAACCGGGCAGGCAGCCCAGCCAGAGGGTCCCGACTCCTGACCAGCACTGGTCTCAAGCTGCGTGGGGTTTAGTGTAACTGACCAGAATTATTCCTAACAAGTACAGCTCTTGGTACAACAAATGGGACCATTTATCGAGTACCGAGTACGTGCCCCAAATAGCGCTATGTGCTTGACTTACTGTGTTTCCTGACATCTCTGTTGTAAGCCGCATGTGGGTATTGTGTGCCCCACATTGCGGATGAAGGTTTTGGGGCTGAAACGTGTTCACAGGCTTGTCCGTGGTCACTCAGCAGACAGTCATGGAGCCAGGGTTCGAAACCAGGTTGTCTGAGTCTAATCCCCATGTACTTAACCCGATTGTTGACTTTGAAATAAAACTAGGTTTATAGTTGGTTTAGCAGTTTATAGGTAAAGGTTTTTCCTTGTTGTTAAAGGAATATCAGACAGTTTCCTGTACTGACAGATGGCATGACTTTTTGGAAATGCCCTGGTTTTCTCCTTAGTTTGGATGTGATCGTTTTGGTTGCCTACAGAGAGTCTCAGGTTGTACTAATGGAGTCATGCATGCGGTCATTAAGAGACCTCCGGTCCTGAGCTTTGCACGGAGTGGGGATTCGGGAGGGGTGGGAAGCAGAGAGCCCGGGAGCTCTGCGTGCTGGCATGACTCATTCTGGTCACTCTGCCCCCTCTTCTTCCCTAGGCAGAAGGTTATGTCATCGGCAGCTGCATCAAGCACATCCCGATCGCGGGTAGAGATATCACGTACTTTATTCAGCAGCTGCTCAGGGAGAGGGAGGTGGGAATCCCTCCTGAGCAGTCACTGGAGACCGCAAAAGCCATTAAGGTAAAAACAGACGGGGGGGGGGGCGGCTTTGGAGGGGAGAGACGAATGGCGTTCCGACCCTTCCCCTTGCTGCCATCACCCCTGCTCCCACCCTTCTTCCTCTCCCTTCCCGAGAGGGCGGGTCTTGTTTTGTTTACCACCTGAGTTAAGGGCTGAAAGCCCTAGCGCTTTCTCAGAGTATGAACGCCCTGGAGGTTCCAGCCGTGAATGCAGACAGCTCGGTCACTGGTCCTGAGCCCGGGCGCACGCAGTTCAGCATCATTTCATTGGAGCCTAATTACACGGGACCTTCAGTTAACTGAGTGTGCCTGCCGCCTCTCCCTCCATGCTTCCCGTATGGAATAGGGAGTGAACATCTGCAACAACCATGGTGGGAATTCAGTGTCAGCCGGTACTCAGACTGATGCCTGGTGCGTGGGGGAGGGTCTGTGCCCGAGAATGGCAGTTGAAAATGAATGATTCTAGAATCTCAAATCATTAAGCAAAACCCATCTGCGTCTTCTAGACTCTGGCTACCAGGCCGGAGAAGTCCCAGGAGGTTTGACAATTTAAATCCGTAGGATGAGAAGAAAAATGGCTCATTCGTCCTCACGTGCACTTGGCCGTGTGACCTGACCATGAGCTTCGTCTCTGAATTACTCCGTGTGGTAGCCAAGTGGCCCTTCTCGAAGGAACTTCTCCGTTTAGGTCTTAAAATCAGGACAAATTATTTTTTTGGCCAAAATGCAGAGATTTTTAGCGATGCAAGGATAACTAACATATGGATGAAGAGGGAAGGGTTTTGTTTGTTTTTGGAGAGGAATGTGATAGTGAAGTGTGGCATGTGACCATGAGCATCTCCTGTTTCATGGAACATGTGCTTGTTAAGGGGAGGGGAGCCCGCACCCCCCCCTCCCATCCAAGCACCCAGTAATAGGCTAATCGAAGAAAAGCCATCAGAGAGGACCCCACGTTTTGTATGCTAGTCTTGGTAAAAACTGGCATTTTTCGGACAGGTGCACTGGAATCCCGTGGTCTCTCCTGCTAGTAGGATGGCCAGCTGCCTGGTGTCGCGGGGCTGGAGGGCCAGGGGTCGGGGACTCCCAGGCTGGAACAGCTTGCCCTGGGCAGACCTGGGGGCACAGTTTATGGAGGTATTCTGGGATGTTCTTTTTAGACTAAAATATTGCTCAAGATTTTCCCTTTATTCTTGACTTTCTTCAAGGAAAGAAATTTGGATATTTGATCCATGTTCTCTTGTCACCCCACATTGGTTACTAATGTGATTCAGCATTGTCCCTGACCCTTCGGGGTCTGTCTGGTGAGTGTGAGAGTTCCATTTCTGGTGAAGACTTTGGAGTGTGGTGACTTGTGCTGTCCCGGTCCTTGAGCTGCTCTTCACTCCGGGGCCCAGCTGTGACCCTGAAACTGGGGCTGGCCATTCAGATGGGACATGTGTTGCTCAGCGGTGGAGGCTGGGCATCCTCCCGTCCCCTCGGGACGAGCTGTGTTGGCCCTATTGTGTGGCGCAGCCTGCTGTTCATTGTCTCCGCTCTACTTTTTGTGAAGGAAGAGATTCTGGAAAGAGTGGCTGAGAGGTACCCCAGTCACGTTAGTCCTGTGGCCGTCCTCTGTGGCCGTCCCCTGTGGCCACGAGCAGGTGCACAGCACCCTCGCAGCAGGAGTCCAGAATTCAAGACTCACACTGCCACCCTCCAGCCAGCTCTCTTGAGGTGCTTCCCAGATCAGTGAAGCCACCGGAGAGACCCAGGAAACTGACCGGGCTGCTGACAGCTGAACGCCTGTTTCCAGCCTGGTACTTAAAGTCCTATCGATAGCCTGACTCACCCCCTCTCCAGCGTCACGGAGCACGGGGATGGTAACAGCCCTGGCTTGTCAGTCTTGTAATTCTGCAAGAGTATATTAAGGATGCTATTGGAATAGGTTTCAGGGATTCTAAAAAAACTTAGAGCTTACTACCAGGAAAACACTGCAGAGGTCCTCCCAGAATGTGTGTGAGCACTAGCTGGGGACCCGCTGGGGACCCGATGCAGTGCCAGCTGGTGCACAGGGCCCACTTGGCTCTTGCCCACAGGAAGCTTACCTTCTGGAGCTGGTGCCTCAGTGCCACCGGCCGAGGTCAGGTGTAGGGACAGAGGGGCGACCCAGTGATTCCCTGTCATACGTGAGCAGATGTCAAGGGAGTGCTGTGCACGTCTCAGGTTGGCTTCTGGCGCCAAGAAAAGGGGCGTCAGCGTGTAGGACCCCTGGGCTCCCGGCTGCACTGCCTCTTCACTGGCACCTCCCGACTTACACTGTGTCATTTACTTATTTATGTGGCTGTCACTTACTGTCCAACTCTCAGCCAGAGCGTGTGTTCCGGTGGGCAGGGGTCTGCGTATGTTTTGTTGTGCCTCAGCCCTTAGTAAATACTTGTCACAGAGCCTGTGACCTGTGCCATGTCCGATTGCGTGGCAGGCTCATAACCGAATTATTGGTTGTGGTAGGCGTGAGGGTCTTCTGGTACAGAGGGTGATGGCAGTGAGTGCCTGGGCCAGCGCCATATGGAGACCTCAGAAGAGTAAGGGAAGGGGAGACAGGACATGTTAGAATTTTTATTTATTTGTGAGAGCACAAGAGAGATCACAGAGGGAGAAAGAGGAAGCAGGCTCCCTGTGGAGCACTCAGGGAACCCGATGTGGGGCTTGATCCCAGGACCCTGGAACCATGACCTGAGCTGAAGGCAGACAACCGACTGAGCACCCCAGGAGCCCTGAGACAGGACACTTAGTAGACACATACATTTGGACATTGTTTCAGATAATACGGCAACAAAATCTGATAGAGTAAGGCTGAGATTTATAGCTGAGTTGCGGAGAGAGCTGACTCAGCTATCCAGAGTCAAAGCATAGTCCCGTCCACTATGAAAGGCCATGGAGTGGGAGGCCTGATGGCACGTCCACAGTGGAGTTCTGGCGTGTTTAATGCGTGGGGTCACTGGGTGTTTTTGTTGGAGGGAAGAGATTTTGCTTAGTTAATGCCTGGTGATGTCTTTGTGTTTGTGTCTGCAGGAGAAATACTGTTACATCTGCCCCGACATAGTCAAGGAGTTTGCCAAATACGACGTGGACCCCCGGAAGTGGATCAAGCAGTACACGGGCATCAATGCCATCAACCGGAAGAGGTTCATCATAGACGTGGGCTACGAAAGGTTCCTGGGGCCTGAGATTTTCTTTCACCCCGAGGTGAGAGGTTTGCTTTTGAGTGTGCTCAGGTAAGGCGTCCGTGGAGCGATGCTGCCACCTGGTGTGCGTGGAGAGCAGTGCGAGGAAGATGGGGGTTCCTCCCCCGCCCCACCCCAGGGCTGCTCCCCCCTGGCGGACCCTGCAGTCTGTCCCCATGGCTGTTTGAGTTGGTCTCCGGTTGCTAAGTAGTTAATGACTGGTCAAACCGTGGGTGGTTGGGGAGAGCAGTAGAAGCATTTTAATGGAATTAAAATCAATTTCACACTGATAGGGAAACTAGTTTGCCTCAGGGAGCAAGTGGAAGTTGCCTCTTTATAAAAGTAGGGTAACAGGGCGCCCAGGTGGCTCAGTGGGTTAAAGCCTCTGCCTTCGGCTCAGGTCGTGATCTCAGGGTCCTGGGATGGAGGCCCGCATCGGGCTCTCTGCTCAGCAAGGAGCCTGCTTCCTCCTCTCTCTCTCTGCCTGCTTCTCTGCCTGCTTGTGATCTCTCTCTGTATAAATAAATAAAATCTTTAAGAAAAGTGGGGTAATGTAGAATCTCTCCCTCTTTTGTGACCATCCTCCCTAGCCCCAGTTTTTAACCCAGGACGTGTGGTCCTGCAGAGCCGCTGACGCTTCTGTCAGAGGAGGCTAGCCTTCCCGTTAGTTACGTAGTCCAGGAACCGCAGATGTCACCATTCTAACTATTAGTCACAGAGAATCATTCCTTTTGCAGGAGGAGCCTTTATGAGGCAACATTTTAAGGTTTCAATGAAAGGCATTTCATTTCTATTTTGGTATATTTTCCTGCCTAATTCAGTTTATATTCACTAGGTTACAAACTGCTGCCTCTTTCTAGGTGTGTATATGAGTATCTTGTATAGGAAGTGGCACAGATGTCTGAGTTAAGGTGATCTAATAGCATCGTGCTCATTCATGCAGGCCTTTGGTGATACTGACTTAAAACAGATGTGAAATGGACAATGTCAGGTGGACAGCTGGAGAGCAATTGGATGTTACCTTCTTTCCTTGAGACTGATATGCATTAAAGCTTTTCTTGATTTTTAAAATCTGCTTACAGTGTGATGGAATTATTTATACTTGAGCATGTTTAACTTAGAGAATTAAGTATGAGATGGTTCCCTCAGTAGCTTGATCGTCACCACGTTGGCTGTGGCATTTTAAAGCCCCTGGCTTCAGGTTCGGGGCACCTCGGTGGCTCCGTCAGGGATGCGTCTGACTTGATCTCAGCTCAAGTCTTGATCTCAGGGTTGTGAGTTCTGAGCTCAGGGTCGCGGGCTGGGTGTGGAGCTTGCTTAAAAAAAATAAAATAAACCACTATCATCAAGTAGGGCACCCCTCTGCCCATCTTCTAGCCCACTACACTGATCTGTCATCGACCGTGGGGGTTTTTTTGGTTGTATCTTGGCTAATTTCTCTTGTGACGTCACTGTCCGTAAGTGTTATGCTCATTATGTACTCATGGTGTTTCTCGTTACGTATCATGCACGTGCTTTCATAGTCTCTTATCAGCGTGCTACACCATGTATTCCTAATGTAGGACTAGTCTCTTTTTTCAGTTTGCTAGTTTTACTTCACTAAACCCAGCCATCTCCTCTTGGAGGGGACATATGTCTTCATCACTACACAGGTCACATGGGATTCATCTGGCATGTTACACATCCCAATGCCAAGTTTTAAAAAGGTATGGTAAATTCTGTATCTGTTACTTTTTATTTTTTTAAAGATTTTATTTATTTTTTTGGAGAGAAACACAGCTAGAGAGGAAACACAAGCAGTGGGAGTGAGAGAGGAAGAAGCAGGCTTGCTGTTGAGCAGGGAGCCCAACGTGGGACTTGATCCCAGGACCCCTGGACCATGACCTGAGCTGAAGGCAGACGCTTAATGACTGAGCCACCCAGGCGCCCCTAAAGTTACTTTTTAAAAAGAGGTTTTTTTTGTCACATTGAGAGAAATGTATACTGTTTCTTTCATACCTATATAAACTTTAGTTTGCCAACCCGGACTTCATGGAATCCATCTCCGACGTCGTTGATGAAGTAATACAGAACTGCCCCATCGATGTGCGCCGTCCGCTGTATAAGGTATGAGCTACTTGGGTGAGGGGCTTTGATTTCCTTTCAGCATTAAAGAATACGCAGACATTCCCATTTCATTCTTGGTCAGCAGGCTTTGTTAAAAGCCAGTGCAATGGTGAAATGTTTTTCTTAGACTGGGGATGACTTAAATTTGGAAATATGACTCAGTTAACTAGAAATATTGAATTTAAATACTCTAGGATTTTCTATTCTTATCTGGCAAACTATATTTTAAATTGGACTTCAAACGTGTGTATTGGTTGAAAGACGGAAGTGATAACTTCCCCTCATGGTTTCCGTGAAGTCCACTGGTCTTGCTTCCTGTATATCTAGGTCTGCTGCCAGAAGTTAGAGCCCGAGATGAAACAGTCAGAAAATGGTCCTGTAACATTTTCTCTAGAATTCCTTGCGAGGAATTTTGGACCTTGAAATGAGAAGAAGCTAGCCCAGGTCACTGTAGGCTGAAAGGAAACATTGCTGACAGTCACGCGCTGAGAGCAGGAGGTGGAGGTAAACTGGCTTCTGCCTGAGCCCGGCTCGCCGTGGCGCCGGCCCTCCTTCCCCGGACCGGGTGGCAGCGCGCGATGGGGAGAGGATCAGGCTCGGGGACGAGGGCTGCTGAGTCTTGTTTCCACTGCGCAGCGGAATACTATGCAGTCTTTAAGGAGAGTGAGGTGAATCCATGTAAATTCAAATGAACAGACGTCTGCAGTGTGTATCGTCACGTGCGAAAGCAAGTTATACCGTTTACACGTAGGGTTATGTCGTTTTGTGTAAAAACAGCTTGTGTGTGCATATGAGGGAAGGGTTCGAAAGTGTCTTTGGGGGTGAGGAGTGCATAGCTTTTACTTTCTACTTTTTGTGTTTTAAAATTACTGGGAATTTCATTGTTAACAAATGTTATATTTATTATTGGACAAAATTCACCATGTAGAAAACTCTTTGTGGGTGAAAACAAATTTAATTCTATTTTTGTTAGTTGCATATTTTTAACATCTTTCTCCTCAAGTAAAATGTGCAAGAAAGGGAAACTGACGATGGACCGGGGATTGAGGCCTCACGCTTTTACCGTTAAGAGTAGTGTGTGCCCCTGTCCCCCTCCTTACCTGTCACCAGATGCCAGCTGTGTCTCCTCATCCCCGCAGGTGAGGAGCAAGTGTCCACAGCTCCCACCAGCAGCTGCGGATCGCTCCTGGTGGGGTGAGGTCTTTCTCCTGACACTGCATTTCTAGGATTCTCGAAGACGAGGTAGCTTTGGATATTGTGTGGGCCGAGCCCAGAGATGGGCGAAGGAGGCAAAGCTAGAGGCGCCTGGGCCAAGTGGGGCAGATAGTCTCAGGCTTTGTTTGGTCTCGCTGTACGTCTCTTGTCACGGGGCAGGTCCCTTAACCCCGGTGACTGGAACTGGTAAGGTTGGGCGGGGAGGACAGTCTCTGCTGCTTGGGAGAGGAGACCCTCTTTCCTTCCATGGTGTTCTGCCTGGGGTCCCCTGGAGGAGTCGGCCTCCTGTCTCTCCCCTTGTGGGGGTGCCTGCTGTCTTCCTGTCTGACTGGTAATTACACTGGGGTGCCATTTCCAGGTGCAGAGACTTTAAATTGCTAACAGCAGTGTGCTCAGAACAGAGTCATCGACATTGGCAGAAGGATTACCAGTGGGGAGGGTATGATTATGAAGTGGAAGAGGGAGAATGAGTTCTGGGGACTGGGAATGAGAAGGTCTTACACAGTGACCTCTCCGATACAGGTACTTTGCCCCCGCACTGCTCCGGGGGTCTAGCCTCCAATTCCATCCGTTTTCTGGTTTCTCCTGGTGATTGCCCTGCGGCCACCCCAGAAAGCTCTCCATGCACAGGCCCTGCTCTGTCTCCCCATCATCACTGATGGGAAGGCAGGGCTGTGTCTCCGGGAGGGGGGTG
>PITA01016091.1:34573-47838 GCA_004023965.1 Spilogale gracilis | reverse complement strand
AAATGGGAACTAGGGTAATCTAGGGAGGGAAACGAAACAACAGAGATTTTGAACACAGAAACAAACTGAGGGACTTGGAGGGAGGGGGGTGGAGGGATGGGAGAGCCTGGTGGTGGGTACTGGGGACACCTAAAGCGGGGAGCACTGGGTGTGGGGAATGGGGAATGAATCTTGAAACACTGGAAAAAAAATTTAGTAAAAATAAAAAAAAAATCTAAAAAAAAAATATGATAAATTATTTCACTTTAATTTCTCATGCAAATACTTTGTCAGTGAGCAGGAATAGTGGCAACAGCTTCACATATATCACTGGATTCTTGTGATAACCCAATGAAGTCAGTATTCTTACTCTGTAAATTTTTAAGAAGAAGAAACAGACTCAGAGAGCTAGCACCCCCCTAGGTTTGTCTGATGCCAGAGCATTAACAACTGTGCTATTTGACCTTCTGGTTGATATTTCTTGATTATCCACTGTGAATGTGGCTCTGAAACTAATTTAAAAGTCATTGCAAAATTGCTTTTCTGATAAACTTGGAAAATTATGACAAGTACTTCTTAATTAATTGTTTTATAGCAGTACCAACAATAATTCCAGTGGCCTAGTATATCATGTAGAGAACTTAGAATTCTCCAAGGGCACCTGAATAGCTCAGTCAGTGAAATGTCCAACTCTTGATTTTGGCTCAGGTCATGATTTTAGAATTGGACAATTGAGCCCTGCCTCAGATTCCACACTGGGTGTGGAAGCCACTGAAGATTCTCTCTCCTTCTCTCTCTGCCCCCTCCACCTCTCTCCCTCTCTAAAAAATAAAATAAAATATAAAATAAAATAATAAAATAAAAATTCTTCAGAGCAGGAAATCAAAGTCATAATAGCTCAATATATATTATTACTTAGAATGCAGAATATGTGCTTTTATCCCAATATAAGAAAATTACTTGTGTAAGGCAGTCTAACTAAAACTAGATGGGAAAAATTGTTTTTAGAAGGGGTTTTAAGCTTTTAGCTAGAGAGGTAACCTTAAGCTGTGGCATATGTTATTGCTTGTTGCCTGTGTGATCTGTAGGTCACTGAACCATTCTTTGCTTCTAATAACCCTCACAAGTTCACAAGTGGAATATAAATGACACAAAATGAGAATATCATGGAAGAAAGCTTCTATAAGTGTTGTTTTGGAAATCTATTACTGAAAATTACAGAATCTGATTTCACACTTTCAGAAACTCATCATATCATGTGCCCTCCTTAATGTCCACCACCCAATTACCCCATTTCCCCCCACCTCCCCTCCAACAACTCTGAATTTGTTTCCTATAATTAAGAGTCTCTCATAGTTTTTCTCCTTCTCTGATGACCTCTCATACAGTTTTCCCTCCCTTACTTATGATCTTCTGCACTGTTTCTTGTATTTTTTTAAAGAATTTATTTATTTGAGAGGGAGAGAATGAGAGAGTGAGAGAGAGAGAGAAAGAGAGAGAGAACATGAGAGGGGAGAGGTCAGAAGGAGAAGCAGACTCCCTGCTGAGCAAGGAGCCCAATGTGGGACTCGATCCCGGGACTCCAGGATCGTGACCTGAGCCGAAGGCAGTTGCTTAACCAACTGAGCTACCCAGGCATCCCTATTTCTTGTATTCTTTTTTTTTTAAGATTTTATTTATTTGACAGAGAGAAACACAGCCAGAGAGGGAACACAAGCAAGGGGGATGAGAGAGGGAGAAGCAGGCTTCCTGCCAAGCAGGGAGCCCGATGTGGGACTCGATCCCGAGTCTCTGGGATCATGACCTGAGCCGAAGGCAGTTGCTTAACCAACTGAGCAACCCAGGCGCCCTATTTCTTGTATTCTACATATGAGGGAAACCATATGATAATTGTCTTTCTCTGATTGACTTATTTTGCTCAGCATAAGTTCCATTGACATTGATGCAAGTGGTAAGTATTCATCCTTTCTGATGGCTGAGTAATATTCCACTGTGTGTGTGTGTGTGTGTGTGTGTGTTCTGCATCTTCTTTATCCATTCATCTGTCAATAGACATTTGGGCTCTTTCCACAGTTTAGCTATTGTGGACATTGTTGTTATAAACATTGGGGTGCAGGTGCCCCTTTGGATCACTACATCTTTATCTTTGGGGGAAATACCTAGTAGTGCAATTGCTGGGTCCTGGGTAGCTCTATTTTTAACTTCTTGAGAAACCTCTATACTGTTTTCCAGAGTGACTGTATGAGCTTGCATTCCCAAAAACAACAGTGTAAGATGGCTCCCTGTTCTCTTCATCCTCGCCAAAATTTGTTGTTCCCTGACTTCTTAAGTTTAGCCATTCTGACTGGTGTGAGGTACTACCTTGTTGTGGTTTTGATCTCTATATCGCTGATGCCAAGGGATAGAGAACACTTTTTTCATGTGTCTGTTGGCCATTTGTATTTCTTCTTAGGATAAATGTCTGTTCATATCTTCTGCCCATTTCTTAACTGGATTGTTTGTTTTGGGGGTGTTGAGTTTGATAAGTTTTTATAGATCTTGGATACTAGCCCTTTATTGTATATGCCATTTGCAAACATCTTTTCCCATTCCTTAGGTTGCCCTTTAGTTTTACTGAATGTTTACTTTGCTATGCAGAAGCTTTTTATCTTGATGAAATCCCAATAGGTCATTTTTTGCTTTTGTTTCCCTTGCCTCTGGAGACGTGTCTAACAAGAAGTTTCTGTGGCTGAGGTGGAAGAGGTAGATGCCTGTGTTCTCCTCTAGGATTTTGATAGATTCCTGTCCCACATTTAGGTCTTTCACCCATTTTGAGTTTATTTTTGTGTATGGTGTGAGAAAATGATCCAGTTTCATTCTTCTCTATGGGATATCCAATTTTCCCAAAAACATTTGTTGAAGTGACCATCATTTTACCATTGGATATTCTTTCCTGCTTTGTTGAATATTAGTTGACCATAGAGTTGAGGGTACACTTCTGGGTTCTCTATTCTCTTCCATTGGTCTATGTGTCTGTTTTTGTTCTAATACCATAGTGTCTTGACAATTACACCTTTGTAATAATAGCTTAATGTCCAGCATTGTGATGCCACAAGCTTTGGTTTTCTTTTTCAAAATTCCTCTTGCTATTTGGGGTCTTTTCTTTTTTTTTTATTTTTTTATTTTTTTTTCTTTTCTGATTCCATACAAATTTTAGGATTATTTGCCAACTTTCATTCCATATGATTAACAAAGAGCCCTTATACTGTTTAAAAGCATGTGATAAAAAAAGACAGATGGCATGTTGTTGTATAAAATAGGATTAAACTTTTTTCTAATTTTTTTTCAATTTATAAAGATTGTCTCTACCACAACAATCATTTGAAGTCACACAAGGTGGGTTTCTGTACATAAAAGAACAGATTTTGAGACCATATCAGTGTTTCTACAGTTTATGTCTTAGCTTTCCTCCTCTCAGGTTAATGGGCCTGTCAGGAAACAGCAAAACTCTCTTACACTGTTGGTGGGAATGCAAGCTGGTACAGCCTCTCTGGAATACAGAATGGGGGTTCTTTAAGATATTAGAAATACTCTATAGTCCAGCAATTGCACTACTAGGTATTTAGCCAAAGAATATAGAAATACTAATTCAAAGGTATATATGTACCCCTATGCTTACAGCAGCATTATCAGCACTAGCTAAATTAAGGAAAATTCAACGGAGACAATTTACTTTCTTTCTCCACCAGATCATGAGCTTCCTACTGCCCAGAATATGCTTATACATGGTAAGTTTCCAGATAAATATTTTTTGATGCATGAATGGATGACATGTTTAAATTCATGTTCAAACATGTCATTCAAATGGAGCTCTGCATTTGCTGGTGAGAAATCTGTGACTAGAATATGAGGAAGATGGTGGCTGGAGAATAGATTTTGGAGTTATTCAGAAAGAAGCATTTGAAACCAAAGGAAAGCATGAGCTCACTTAAGGGAAGAAATATAGAGTGAAATGAGAATAGGACAGAGAACAAGGACAGGATATCAGTGGATGTTCACATTTAAGATAGTGTGAAGGGAAGCAGGTGCAGCAGGAGACAGGAGGATTCATTAAGAGAAATCAAAGTGGCATCCTTTTTTAAAAGATTTTATTTATTTATTTGACACACACAGAGAGATATCACAAGTAGGCAGAGAGGCAGGCAGAGAGAGAGGAGGAGGAAGCAGGCTCCCTGCTGAGCAGAGAGCCTGATGTGGGCTTTGATCCCAGGACCCTGAGGTCATGACCTGAGCTGAAGGCAGAGGCTTTAACCCACTGAGCCACCCAGGCACCCAAGGTGACATCCTTTAGAAGAAACTGATTTAAAAAGGCTGTTGAATTCAAAATAAGGAAATCATTAATGATCTTGGAAATAGTTTCACTGGAATGGTGAGGACAGAAACCTAATTAAAAAGTGTAAAGAAATGCATTATATAATGAAGAAGAGATGAGTAGGTAGACTAATATTTGAGTAATTTCATAAAAGGAAAAAAGATAGTTGAAAAAATTAAATAACATTATTTTAGAGCTATCAAAATAGAATAAAACTAAGTAACTGGAATTTTGCCTTGAAAAATCCTATTTGTCAATTTTCCCAGACTATATTTATTAGAACATTTTTTTTATTTCATTGTAGAATCAACTTTAAACTAACTCAATATTAGTGGCTGAAATGTTCAAGAATTAGTATTTTAGAAATTATGACAGAGAAAGATGAATATTTATAATTAGAAAACAATGAAATCAAATAAACATTTTTATGTTCTTTGTTGAAATGTCCACTGAAAGTTTTTTTATCAAGACAGATCCAAATTACTTCAGAAAGTATTGTCTTTAAAGTATAAATATCTTTGCTAATCTCGGTTACCGTATAAGGTCTGTGTTGACTACATAGTAAAAATGTCTTTATTTTTAGCTGTAAATTTAAATTACCTTTATAAGAGAATAGTCAGGAAAGTCAAACTTCTTATAGAAATTATGAAGAACAGCTGGACAATTTACCTTACTCTAACTTGCTAAACTTCAGTAAAAACTAGTTGAGCTCTTCAGAAAATCTTGCTCTCTATGCTCTAACTTCTATGAGATAGATTATTTTAGTCAAAAGAAAGTGCAGTTTTTCTTTTTTTTTTCAATTTGTTCTTCTACATTTAGTCCCCCACCTCCTAATCTTAATTTAGCTTCCAATATTTCTGGGCTGACTTGGGATCTGGTGAAAGCAACTCAAGAAAAAAGACAAAGATAAATAGAAAAAAAATAGAAATTTGAGGCTCCATATAAATGAAATCATTAAATTCAACTTCAGAGAGGTTTTGGAGCTATGATTTAGTACTTCTACATTGAACAAACAGTAATATTTGTACATACATATACTATATAAAAATTTGTCAAGAGATACTCAGGTGCTGAGTCTTAGGATGGACAGGCCCTGCCAATTCTGGATCTACAGGCTCTGCTGAGCATTCCCTTCTTTAACCCCAAAATCCATTTATTCATTCATTCAGAAAATATTTATTGTTATCCCCTGGGCTAGATTCTGGACCCAGGTCCTCAAAAGTGAAAAGATCCAGGAATAATCCTCAGCCTTTTTCCCAAGCCAGAATAAGGGGGGGGGGGGCATACAGAGATGTCAATTTTAGCGACCAAATTATGTGGTTTACAAATAAGGACGTATATGTGAGGGGCTTGAAAGTGGAAGTACTGGGCACCTGGGTGGCTCAGTGGGTTGAGGCCTCTGCTTTCAGCTCAGGTCATGATCTCAGGATCCTGGGTTCGAGGCCCACATCGGGCTCTCTGCTCCACGGGGAGCCTGCTTCTTCCTCTCTCTCTGCCTGCCTCTCTGCCTACTTGTGATCTCTCTGTCAAATAAATAAATAAAATCTTAAAAAGATAAAGTTTAAAAAAAAAAGTGGAAGTACTTTAGGGACCATTTGTGTGCAAGCTGGTATGCTGTCTTGTAGGAATTAACATTCTCTTACCCCCCAAAAAATGTCCCAAAGTATTTTGTCTACCTCTTTCAGTTGTGCTGAAAATGATCTTCACCTTGAATAACTATTCTGAAAGCAGTGATAATTTATTATTGAATTTAACTTTTACTCTGTTTTCCTGCAATTTCACTTATATTTAAACATTTTGCACAGGTATTATTATACAGTTCTAATTAAAGTCAAATATAGCAAAGATGATTGGAACAAAGCATGCTAGACCTCTGCTTTATTATCACAAAAATGTCTTTTAGACCACTCAATAATCCCTTCACTTTGGGGTCACCCCAGCTTTGATCTTTTGTGTAAACAATTATGCCTTACAAAAATCTATGGTGTAGTCATTAATTCCTTTATTAATAATACCTCAGCCAACTTATTTTTGTCTTTCCTTTTGTGCTCTTTCTGGCTCCAAGGATTATAGGATTCCCAACTATATATATTTTGTGAGACTCGTGATTTGTTGACTTTAAACTAATCTTGAAATGAGCTGTTTGAGCACTCTAAAATTAATAATTTTTAAAGCCCAAGTATTAGGCATTGGTCTTTTATTATAGTTACCAGTATTATTAATGAAGAGAATCATATGACATGACTAATGTAAGACCTAATGTAATGTCTCTAAAACGTTTCATTTAGGGAAAAAAAATTAAGTAACAATAATAATAATAAAAAGGTTTCATTTCCAAGGGTGCCTGGTTGGCTCAGTTGGTTAAGCTGGTCTGACTCTTGATTTCAGCTCAGGTCATGAACTCAGGGTTGTGAGGTTAAACCCCAGGTTGGAGTCTGGGCTGGGCATGGAGCCTGCTTAAAATTCTCTCTCTACCTTTCTCTGTGTCCCTCCCTCTTTCTCCCTCTGTAAAAAAAACAAAACAAAACAAAACAAACCAACACACACACACACACACACACACACACACACACACACTTACTCACACCTTGGGGCACTGGGGTGATGCAGATGGTTAAGAACCTGACTCTTGGCTTTGGCTCAGGTCGTTATCTCAGGGTCCTGGGACTGAGCTCTATGTTCGGTACCATGCTAAGATGCTGTCTCCCTGGTAACTAGGTGGCTCAGTTAATTAAGCATCTGCCTTTGACTCAGGTCATGATCTGGAAGTCACAGGAATGAGCCCCTCATGGGGCTCCCTGCTCAGTGGGGAGTCTGCTTCTCTCTCCGCCCCTCCCCCTATTCAGGCTCTCTCTTTCAAATAAAAAATATCTTAAAAAAAGAAAGAAAAGATGCTCTCTCCATCTCCCTCTGTTCCTCTCCCCCCAACTCCTGCACTCTCTCTCTTTCTGGAAAAATAGATCTTTTTAAAAAAGATTCAATTTCCAGAATAAAATATTTTGTTGTAAAATTATTATACTGCTTGTTGTAGTAAAGAAAACACAACTGTTTTAGAATTCTTAACTGAAGGCTGTGGCTTTTTTTATTAAAGATTTTATATTTTTATTTGAAAGAGAGAAAGCGAGAGACAGATTTCAAGCAGAAGGGGAGGGGTAGAGGGAGAAGGAAAGGTATATTCCTCGATGAACAGTTAGCCAGATGTGGGCTTGGACCCTGGGATCATGACCAGAGCGGAAGGCAAATGCTTAACTGACTGAGCCACCCAGAAGCCTCAAAGTTGTGACTTTTAATGTGTTTAATAGTAACTTGTGTGAAATCCTTTGTACCTTTAGTGTACTAATCAATTAGCAAGTCCTGTATTGGGGAGTAAAGGGTAACAGGTTAGAATATTGGGTTAATCTGTTTTTTTTTCCTCCACTGTAAAATAGAAGAAATGACCTTATCTCTACTTTCTATGAATGTTAGGTTTTTTAAAAGGTGATTAATAGCAAATATGGTGATTTTCTTTGAAAGAAAAATAAAATTTAATTAGCAGCCCAAAACAATTTATTAGAACTGTTAAGGTAGAATGACCTTTCTATTTTCCTTTTATAACATAGAATTGTATGTTTGTTTGTACTAGTTCAAATTAGATTTCAATAAAATGTTAGCTCCTTGTTTTATTTTGAAATCCTAATGTTGGCACAGAAAAGAATCCTACCTCTTAATCTTTTTTCATTGAAGAATGAACTATTAAGAAGAAATACTATAGACATTTCCATCCTCTCTTACTGTTTTTCTTCTATTTCTCCTTCCCTCCTCTGCTTTCTCTGTTTTTTTTTCCTATGCCCTCATAAGAATGAACCGTGACTTGCAGTTTGTTTAACATGGTGTTTGATAACAAAGTTGTATCCCAAAGATGTGTTTTAAGCAAGGAAAAGGGTATTATAAAACATGATACAGGAACTTCAACTCTAGAAAATAGGCTAATAATGCTACTTGTTACTTTCACATTTCCAATATAGAGTTGTCACATATAGACTTTTGTATATTTATTATTGTGTTCTGGAAAGAGAACCCCATGCTAATGAAAGTGTTCACATTCTTTTCATTAATAATCTTTCCTTTATTGAACATTTCTTCCCCACACTCCATTTATTCTGAATATTTTAGTACCTCTTATACTTATGTGTAAAATATTAAAAATCTAGTCTGAGTATTTTTCAACTATTTCAGGCAAATTTGCATTAGGTTCCAGTCTCAAGACCAACCTAAATTATAAACAAATTTTGTGAATCATTATTATATATACCCCCCAAAATGTTTCTTTAAAATATACTTATAGATCAGGAAGACAAAATAAAATGCAGGTTGTGGGTTTAAAACAAAACCACATAGTTGGAGGCAAGACTGAGTGTTAACCAAGAATAGATATTAGAAGGCATTATTTCAGGTCATAATCTGTGACAATATGAGATTAAGATGTTTTATAGTTACTAGCTTCATTTTATACAAAAACTTATTTTTAATCTACCTTATGATGACACTGTATTTTCCTTAAACTCCATTTTTTTCCATAGTACAATAAAAGGACCACTAATTATCCTTGGTTCAGTCTTTTTTTTTTGTCAGTAGTATTTTTTCTTCTTTTTCTTCAATTCTGGGATTAAAAACACAGATTTTTTCCCCTACATAATTAGAGAAAACATGTGGGAGGTGTTATTATAGTTTCTTCCTAGAGATTGCTGATTTAAAGCTGATGCAACTTCAGTCTTTTCTAAAGAAGACAGTGGATCAGATAATGACCTGGTAAAAGATATACAGAGCTAAGTAAAGCTGACTTCCTCATAAAAGCCCTGTAAAAATAGAGCTTATATTTCACTCAACACCCAGGCCCTTTTTCAAGGCTTTTTAGCCTGGGGGAAGTTTTATAACTCCCCAATACCAATTCCATTAATCGTATATGATTAAGACTAAAGAAATACAATGATGCTAGTTTGACTGACAGCCAAATTTATGGGTCACTACAAATTACACTGTAAATAATTTCAAGTCCTCAGAAAAAGAAATGCTGTGTGTTAACCTAAGTGTATGTAGTGAATTATTCTTTTCCTGAAAAAAATGAAGCTTTTTTAAATTTTTATTTTTCTTAATTTTTATTTTCTCCATAACCCAGCCACCCTATCCCTCCCCCTCTAACCCCCTGTTTCCTGAGATTAAGAGTCTCTTATGGTTTGTCTCCCTCCTTGGTCCCATCTTGTTTCATTTTTTCTCTCCCTACCCCCACGACCCCTGCACATCCTCTAAAATTCCTCATATCAGAGAGATCATATGATAATTGTCTTTTTCTGATTGACTTATTTCACTCAGCATAATACCCTCCAGTTGCATCCATGTCATTGGAAATAGCAGGATTTCATTCTTTTTGATGGCTACATAGTATTTCATTGTATAGAGATACCACGTCTTTATCCATTCATCTGTTGATGGACATCTAGTTACTTTCCTTAGTTTGGCTATTGTGGACATTGCTGGTATAAACATTTGGGTGCATGTGCCCCTTTGGATCTCTACTTTTGGATCTTTAGGGTAAATACCCAGTAGTGCAATTGCTGGATCATAGGGTAGATCTATTTTCAACTTTTTGAGGAATCTCCATACTGTTTTCCAGAGTGGCTGCACCAACTTGCATTCCCACCAACAGTGTAGGAGGATTACCCTTTCCCCACATTCTTGCCAACATCTGTTGTTTCCTGATTTTTTTAAATGTTATTTTTTTTATTGTTACTTAAATTTTTTTCCAGTGTTCCAAGATTCATTCCCCATTCCCCACACCCAGTGCTCCACGCAATAGGTGCCCCCAGTACCCACCACCAGGCTCTCCCATCCCTCCACCCCCCTCCCTCCAAGTCCCTCAGTTTGTTTCTGTGTCCAAAGTCTCTGTTGTTTTGTTTCTCTCCCTGGATTACCCTACTTCCCATTGACTTTTCTTCTCCCACTGTCCTCCAGGTTACCCCTCATGCACCGCAAGTAAGTGAAACCATGTGATACTTGACTTTCTCTACTTAGCTTATTTCACTCAGGATAATCTCTTCCAGTGCAGTCCATGTTGCTACAAAAGTTGGATATTCATTCTTTCTGATGGAGGCATAGTATTCCATTGTATATATGTACCACATCTTCTTTATCCATTCATCTCTTGATGGGCACCTTGGCTCTTTCCACAGTTTGGCGATTGTGGCCATTGCTGCGATGTGCATTGGTGTACATCTGGCCCTTCTTTTCACTACATCTGTATCTTTGGAGTAAATGCCCAGTAGTGCAATTGCAGGGTGATAGGCTCTATTTTTAATTTTTTAAGGAATCTCCACACTGTTTTCCAAAGCGGCTGCACCAGTTTACATTCTCACCAACAGTGTAAGAGGGTTCCCATTTCTCCACAGCCCCTCCAACACTTGTTGTTTCCTGACTTGTTAATTTTGGCCATTCTGACTGGTGTGGTCTCAGTGTGGTTTTTATTTGAATTTCCCTGATAGCTAGTGACGCTGAACATTTTTTCATGTGTCTGTTAGCCGTCTGTATATCTTCTATGGAGAAGTGCCTCTTCATGTCTCTTGCCCATTTTTGATGTGTTCATCTTTTTGAGTGTTGAGTTTGAGTAGTTCTTTACAGATCTTGGATACCAGCCCTTTGTTTGTAGTGTCATTTGCAAATATCTTCTCCCATTCTGTGGGTTGCCTCTTTGTTTTGTTGACTATTTCCTTTGCTGTACAGAAGCTTTTTATTTTGATGAAGTCCCAGAAGTTCATTTTTGCTTTTGTCTCCTTTGCCTTTGGAGATGTGTCTTGAAAGAAGTTGCTATGGTCGATGTCAAAAGGTTACTGCCTATGTTCTTGCCGGGGACCAGCCTCAGCAGAGATGTGGGTCCCGAACCAAGGGATGTCTGGCAGGCGAAAATAATGACACGGAGATGGAGGTTTGATGCAAGGTGACAGACCCGAGGTCAGTCAGGAGAGACCTATGAAGCAGGCTCTGGCACTGGCTCTGGCATTGGCTTTAGCTCTGGCCCTGGCTCTGGCTCTCGCTTTGCAGGTTCTCTCTTCGCAGGCTCTGTGGCTCTCAGGCTCTTAGGCTCTTAGGCTCTCTGGCTCTTAGGCTCTCAGGCATTGTCTCTGCTTTTGTCTTTCTTTTTGCTTCTGTCTCTGTCTTTGTTTTTGTTTTTGTCTCTTTACTCTTTTCTGTCTATCTACTGTTTCTGTCTCTCTACTGTTTCTATCTACTGTTTCTGTCTCTACTGTTTCTGTCTATCTACTGTTTCTGCCTCTCTACTGTTTCTGTCTCTCCACTGTTTTTGTCTCCTGACTGTCAAGGGTCCCAGTTTTTTATTATTCCAAGGCAAGGGGAGGTTGGGGGATGCAGTTAGGTTAAAGTTTAAGAAAGTGATTTTTGATTACACAGTATCCTTGTTAGAGAAATATAGTGTTTTGATCAGTGAAACATGTTTTTGCAGGTGCACCTATCTACAGTTCAGAGTTAACTCCCTAAGCCAAACCAAGGACATGTTGCTCAGTAAGGTTTTTCACAGTTTCTACGTTTGGTGCTTAGACGATAAAGGGCAGACTAATGATATGATGTTTTTAAAGCAGGTCTTATAAACAAGAAAGCAATTAAAAGGCTAGATGAGTTTTGTACAGAGTTTTAGCTACATAATTAAACAATGACCAAAAGTTAGTCCGTTTGGTATCAAGGAGAAAAATAACTTCTTTTGCAAAGGTAAAAGCATTTACTCAAGCCTATTTTTTCAAGACTGGATTCAGAACTCTTTAATATGGATCTTTTGTGTGTGTGGCAAAGTCCTTGTTAGTATAGTTTTATATCTTATATTAAGCCCATTATTTAACCATTTAAAAGCCCTGACAATCTCCTCCATAGAGCTGCAGGATATCTAAGATTAAACTGTTTCTAATGATGGTAAGTAGAAACAAAATTATTTACTTGAGTAAGCAAAGTAAGAAGAAATAGTGTCAAAGAATTTATGGTAGTTAAACAGACAAGGAACAATGGAAACAAATATTTTTTGGTGTCAGTGATTGCAACTTTGCAGAGCTCTTTCACTTTGAGGGAGGATCATTGCTCTCCATGCCTTGGATGAGTGCTTGCCCAGGTGCACGTCCCAGGGACACAAAGGACATATTGCCCCAGCCCACAGGGTACGTGTCTTTCCAGATTCTTGGTGGGGAAAGCCTGGAGGGACTTTCATCCACATTCATGGGTACCTCCACCAAAGTTTTCTGCTGGCTTGCAGCATGGCGGGAGGGGCAGATCACGCCGTCCCCAACATGTTATCTTCCAGGATTTTGATGGATTCCTGCCTCACGTTGAGATCTTTCATCCATTTCAAGTTTGTCTTTGTGTGTGGTGTAAGAGAATGGTCTAGTTTCATTCTTCTATACGTAGCTGTCCAATTTTCCCAGCACCATTTATTGAAGAGACTCTCTTTTTTCCACTGGATATTTTTTCCTGCTTTGTCAAATATGATTTGCCCATAGATTTGTGGGTCCATATGTGGGCTCTCTACTCTGTTCCATTGGTCTATTTCTCTGTTTTTGTGCCAGTACCACGCTGTCTTGGTAATCACAGCTTTGTAATAAAGCCTGAAGTCAGGTAATGAGATGCCCCCAGCTTTGCTTTTCTTCTTCAGCAATTCCTTAGCGATTCGGGGTCTTTTTTGATTCCCATATAAATTTTAGGATTGTCTGTTCCAACGTTTTGAAGAATGTTGGTGGAATTTTGATCGGAATGGCATTGAAAGTATAGATTGCTCTGGGCAGTATAGACATTTTGACAATGTTTATTCTTCCGATCCATGAGCATGGAATGCTCTTCCATCTTTTTGTGTCTTCTTCAATTTCTTTCATGAGTGTTCTGTAGTTCCTTGAGTACAGATCCTTGACTT
>PITA01016091.1:0-34473 GCA_004023965.1 Spilogale gracilis | reverse complement strand
GAGAATCGATTCTCTGATTTCCCTTTCTATTTTTTTCATTGTTAGTATATAAGAATGTAACTGATTTCTATGCATTGATTTTGCATCCTGCCACATTACCGAATTGTTGTATGAGTTCTAGTAGTTTGGGGTAAGAGTCTTCTGGGTTTTCCACATAGAGTATCATGTCATCTGCAAAGAGAGAGAGTTTGACTTCCTCTTTGCCAAGCTAGATACCTTTTATTTCTTTCTGTTGCCTGATTGCTGTTGCTAGGACTTCTAACACTATGTTGAACAGTAGTGGTGAGAGTGGGCATCCTTGCCTTGTTCCTGATCTCAGAGGAAAGCCTGTCAGTTTTTCCCCCTTGAGGATGATATTTGCTGTGGGTTAGAAGCTGGTTCTTTGAAAGAATCAATAAGATTGATAGACCATTGGCCAAACTAATCCAAAAGAAAAGGGAGAAGACTCAAATTAATAAAATCATGAATGAAAGGGGAGAGATCATGACTACACCAAGGAAATAGAAACAATCATCAAAAATACTATCAACAATTATATGCCAATATGTTTAACAACCTAGAAGAGATGGATACATTCGTAGAAACCTATAAACTACCAAGACTGAAACAGGAAGACATTGACAATTTGAATAGACCTATATCTAGTAATGAGATTGAAGCAGTGATCAAAAACCTCCCCCCAAACAAGAGTCCAGGACCAGACGGATTCCCTGGGGAATTCTACCAAACATTCAAAGAAGAAATAACACTTCTTCCCTTGAAGCTCTTTCAAAAAATAGAAATGGAAGGAAAACTTCCAGACTCTTTCTATGAAGCCAACATCACTCTAATCCCCAAACCAGACAAAGACCCCATCAAAAAGGAGAACTTCAGACCAATATCACTGATGAATACTGACACCAAGATTCTCAACAAGATCCTTGCTAATAGGATCCAACAATACATTAAAAAGATTATCCACCATGACCAGGTGGGTTTTATCCCAGGGTTGCAAGGGTGGTTCAACACTCGCAAAACAATGAACCTGATAGAACAAATCCATAAGAGAAGAGAGAAGAACCACATGGTACTCTCAATTGATGCAGAAAAGGCATTTGACAAAATATAACATCCGTTCCTGATCAAAACTTTTCAAAGTATAGGTATAGAGGGAATATTTCTCAACCTCATAAAATCTGGGGGGTGGAGGGATGGGAGAGCCTGGTGGTGGGTACTGGGGACACCTAAAGCGTGGAGCACTGGGTGTGGGGAATGGGGAATGAATCTTCAAACACTGGAAAAAAATTTAGTAACAATAAAAAAAGAAAATTAATTATATAATTCATCAAGTTAAAAACATAAAAGAGAAAAAAAATCTATCTGACTTGTTAATTGTAGCCATTCTGACTGGTGTGAGGTGGTATCTCACTGAGGTTTTGATTTGGATTTCCTTGATGCTGAGGGATATTGAGCACGTTTTCATGTGTCTGTTGGCCATTTGGATGTTTTTTTTGGAGAAATGTCTGTTCATATCTTCTGCCCATTTCTTGATTGCATAATTTGTTCTTTGGGTGTTGAGTTTGAAAAGTTCTTTATAGATTTTGGATACTAGCCCTTTATCTGATATGTTATTTTCAAATATCTTTCCCCATTTTTCAGTTATCTTTTGGTTTTGTTGACTGTTTCTTTTGCTATGCAAAAGCTTTTTATTTTGATGAATCCTCAATAGTTCATTTTTTTGCTTTGCTTCCCTTGCCTTTGGCGATGTTTCTAGGAAGAAGTTGCTGTGGCTGAGGTGGAAGAGATTGTTGCATGTGTTCTCCCCAAGGATTTTGATGGATTCCTGTCTCACATTGAGTCCTTTCATCCATTTTGAGTCTATTTTTGTATGTGGTTTAAGGAACTGGTCCAGTTTCATTTTTTTGCATGTGGCTGTCCAATTTTCCCAGCAACTTTTTTAAGACTGTCTTTTTTTCCATTGAGCATTCTCTCCTGCTTTGTCATAGATGATTTAGCCGTAGAGCATAGAGTTGAGGGTCCATTTCTGGGCTTTCTATTCTGTTCCATTGATCTATGTGTCTATTTTTATGCCAGTACCATACTATCTTGATAATTATAGCTTTGTAATAGAGCTTGAAGTCTGGAATTGTGATGCTGCCAACTTTGGTTTTCTTTTTCAGAATTCCTCTGGCTATTTGGGGTATTTTCTTGTTCCATATAACTTTAGGATTATTTGTTCCATTTCTTTGAAAAAAAATAATGGTATTTTGATACAGATTGCATTCAATGTGTAGATTGCTTTAGGTAGCATAGACATTTTCACAATATTTATTATTCCAACCTTTAAACATGGAATATTTTTCCATTTCTTTGTGTCTTCTTCAATTTCTTTCATTCGTACTCTTTAGTTTTCTGAGTATAGATTCTTTGCCTCTTTGATTACCTTTATCCCTAGGTATCTTATGGTTTTGCGTGCAATTGTACATGGGACCGACTCCTTAATTTCTCTTTCTTCTGTCTTGCTATTAGTGAATAGAAATGCAACTGAATTCTGTGCATTCATTTTATATCCTGACACTTTACTGAATTCCTATATGAGTTCTATAAGGTTTGGAGTGGAGTCTTTTGGGTTTTCCACATAAAGTATCATTATCATCTGCAAAGACTGAGAGTTTGACTTCTTCTTTGCTGAATCAGATTCATTTATATATTTTTGTTCTCTGCTGAGGCTAGAACTCCTAATACCATGTTGAATAGCAGTGGTGATAGTCCTGCTGTGTTAATGACCTTAGGGGAAAAGCTCTCAGTTTTTCCTCACTGAGAATGATATTCGCTGTGGGTTTTTCATAGGTGGCTTTTATGATATTGAGGTAGGTACCCTCTCTTCCTACACTGTGAGGAGTTTTGATCAAGAGAGGATGCTGTACTCTGTCAAATGCTTTTTCAGCATCTATTGAGAAGATCATATGGTTCTTTTTCTTTCTCTTATTAATGTACTCTTTCATATTTATTGTTTTGCAGATGTTGAACCAACCTTGCAACTCAGGAATAAATCCCACTTGGCCACAGTGAATAATCCTTTTAATGTACTGTTGGATCCTATTGGCTAGTATTTTGGTGAGAATTTTTGCATCTCTGTTCAGCATGGATATTGCTTTGTAATTCTCCTCTTTGATGGTGCCTTTGTCTGGTTTGGGGATCGAGGTAATGTTCACCTCATAAAATGAGTTTGGAAGTTTTCCTTCCATTTCTATTTTTTTGGAACAGTTTCAGAATAGGTACTAATTCTTCTTTAAATGTTCGGTAGAATTCCCCTGGGAAGCCATCTGGCCCTGGACTCTTGTTTTTTGGGGATTTTTTTGATGACTGCTTCAATCTCCATACTGGTTATGGGTCTCTTCGGGTTTTATTTTTCTTCCTAGTTCAGTTTTGGTAGTTTATATGTCTCTAGGAATGTATCTACTTCTTCCAGATTGTCAAATTTGCTGGTGTATAGTTGTTTATAATATGTTCTTGTAATCATATTTCTTTGATGTTTGTTGTAAACGCTCCTCTTTTATGTATTAATTTATTAATTTGGTCCTTTCTCTTTTCTTTTGGATATGTCTGGCCAGGGGTTTATCAATCTTGTTAAGTCTTTGAAAGAACCAACTTTTAGTTTCATTGATTTGTTCTACTGTTTTTTGTTTTTGTTTGTTTGTTTTGATTTGTTTTGGTTTTGGTTTCTATTTCATTGATTTCTGCTCTGATCTTTACTATTTTTCTTCTCCTGCTGGGTTTAGGCTTTCTTTGCTGTTCTTTATCCAGCTTCTTTATGTGTAGGGTTAGGTTATGTATTTGAGACATTTATTGTTTCTTGAGAAAGGTTTGTATCGCTATATACTTTCCTCTCAGGACGGCCTTTGCTGTGCCCCATGATTTTGAACAGTTGTGTTTTCATTTTCATTTGTTTCCCTGAATTTTTAGAATTCTTCTTAATTTCCTGGTTGACCCATTTATTCATTAGTAGGATACTCTTTAGTCTCCATGTATGTGAGTTCTTTCCAACTTTCCTCTTGTGCTTAAGTTCTAGTTTCAAAGAACTGTTGTTTGAAAACATGCAGGGAATGATCCCAATCTTTTGGTATTGGTTGAGACCTGATTTGTGATTCATGGTGTGATCTATTGTGGAGAATGTTCCATGTGCACTAGAGAAAATGTGCATTCTGTTGTTTGGGGATGGAATGTTCTTAATATATCTGTGATATCCATCTGGTTCAGTGTGTAATTTAAAATCTTTATTTCCTTGTTGATCTTTTGTTTAGATTATATGTCCATTTCAGTGAGCTTGGTGTTAAGTACCCTCCTATTATTGTATTATTGTCAATCCGTTTCTTTGATTTATTTATTAATTGGTTTATATAATTGGCAGCTTCTATGCTAGAGGCATAGATATTTAAAATTGTTAGATCTTCTTGTTGGGCAGACCCTTTAAGTATTATATGGTGTCCTTCCTCATCTCTTATTATAGTCTTTGTCTTAAAATCTAATTCATCTGATACAAGGGTTGCCAGCCCAGCTTTTTTTTTTAATGTCCATTAGCATGGTAAATTATTTTCCACTCCTTGACTTTAAATCTGGAGGTGTCTTTGGGTCTAAAATGAGGTTCTTGGAGACAGCATAATGATGTGTGTGTGTGTGTGTGTGTGTGTGTGTTCTTTATCCATTCTTATACCCTGTGTCTTTTGATTGGGCATTTAGCCCATTTACCTTCAGGGTAACTATTGAAAGATATGAATTTAGTACCCTTGTATTGCCTGCAAAGCTGCAAGGTGACTATTACTGTATATTGTCTCTGTTCTGGTCTGTTACTTTCTGGTCTGGTTCTCTCTTTGCTTAGAGGACTCCTTTCAGTATTTCCTGTAGGGCTGGTTTGATGTTTGCAAATTATTTTAGTTTTTGTTTGTTCTGGAAGCTTTTTATCTCCCCTTCTATTTTCAGTGACCGCTTAGCTGGATATAGTATTCTTGGCTGCATATTTTTCTCATTTATGAATATATCATGCAAGTCCTTTCTGGCCTGCCTGGTCCCTATGAATAGGTCTGCTGCCAATCTAATATTTTGCCATTGCATGTTACAGACCACTTCTCCTGGGCTGCTTTTAGGATTTTCTTTTTGTCACTGAAACTTGTAAGTTTTACTATTAGGTGAAAGGGTGTGGACATATTTTTATTGATTTTGAAGGGGGTTCTCTGTGCCTCCTGGATTTTGATGTTTGTTCCCTTTACCAAATGAGGGAAATTCTCTGCATTATAATTTGCTCCAATATACCTTCTGTCCCTCTCTCTCTTTCTTCTTATTCTGGGATCCCAATTATTCTAATATTGTTTCATCTTATGGTATCACTTATCTCTCGAATTCCCCCCTCATTTTCCAGTAGTTGTTTGTCTATCTTTTTCTCAGCTTCTTTATCTTCCATCATTTGGTCTTCTATATCACTAATTCTCTCTTCTGCCTCATTTATCTTAGCAGCAAGAACCTCCATTTTTCATTGTATCTCATTAATACCTTTTTTTATTTCAACTTGGTTAGATTTTAGTTCTTTTATTTCTCCAGAAATGGATTTTATTTCTCCAGAAAGGGATTCTCTAATATATTCCATGCTTTTTTTGAGCCCATCTAGCACCTTGATAATCATAATTTTGAACTTTAGTTCTGACATATTACTACTGCCCCTATTGATTACATCCCTAGCCATTGGTAGTGCCTCTTGTTCTTTTCTTTTCTTTCTTTTTTTCTTTCTTTTTTCTTTTCTTTCTTCTTTTTTCTGCCTCATCATTTTATCCAGATAAGAAGAGATGAATGAGAGAATAAAAATTCTAAAAGGGTAGCAAAGACCCCAGAAAAATACACACTAACCAGAAGAGACTAATCAGAAGAGACCCAAAACTGGGGGAGGGGGATATAGGAAAAAATCTATATCAGCATCTACATCTATCTGTCTCTCTCTATGTATATGATTAGACTGGTGAATAGAACAGAGATACACACTTTATTTTGGGTGTACTTTGCTCTGTTAGGAGAAACTGCCTCCCGATAAGTAAAATCTTTAAAAAAAGAATTGATAAGATAAGAAGTTGGTTGAATTAAAAAAAAAAAGGAAGAAAGAATGTGGTGAGGCTGGAGACTAGAGCAAAGCCATGTGCTAGATTTAGGGTATATTTTTATCTGTTAGAAGAAACTGTATCCCAAAATTTTAAAGAAAGGAAAACCTGTATGTATACAAAAAATAAGCTTGAATAAAATGAACAGATAGCACATGACTAAAGCAATGACAATTAAAGAAGATTTTTTAAAGGAAAAGGTATTAATAAGATAAAATAGTTTAAAAAATGTTAAAACAGGAAAGAGAAAAAATCTAAAAATTAGAATAAGAGAAAAATAAAATTTTAAAAATTAACTTTGAAAGACTCAAGAATCATGGGGAAAAAGTCACGAATTTGTGGTATATTCCGCTAGTTCTGGAGTTTTGCCTTTCTCAGTGATTGGTGAACTTGGTCTTGGCTGTATGTTCTCACTGGTCTTCTGGAGGATGGGCCTGTTGTATTGATTCTCAAATGCCTTTGTCCAAGGCAGAACAGCCCTGCCCCTGTCAGGGGCCAGGATAAGCAATCTGCTCAGGTTCACTCTCGGTAGCTTTTGTTCCCTGAATGCTTTCCCTACAGATTTGGAGGATGGGAATGAAGATGGTGGCCCCCCATTCTCCAGCCTAGAGGAGCTGAGAGCCCTGGGCCCCACTTCTCAGTGCGCCCTCAGAGAAATGCAGTCAATCACGCCTCTCTCCCTGGTCTCCAGTGGCACTCTGTGCTCACCCAGCCTGTGGCCGAGAATTTCCATCTCTGGCACTCGGTCCCCCTGTTTTTTTCTTTATTTTTCAGATTTCACTTATTAATTTGACAGAGAGAAACACAGCCAGAGAGGGAACACAATCAGAGGGAGTGAGAGAGGGAGAAGCAGGCCTCCCGCAGAGCAGGGAGCCCGATGTGGGGCTTGATTCCGGGTCTCCGGGATCATGACCTGAGCTGAAGGCAGTCGTTTAACCAACTGAGCCACCCAGGCACCTCTCTCGGCCCCTTTTGAAGTCTCCAAGCCTAGCAGATTCCTGGAGCACACTCCTGCCACTCCTCCTGGTGGAGGAAGGAGGGGATCTCCCCAGATATGCCATTTGTGAGGTCCCTGCTTGAAGAACAATGGCCTGGCTTCTCCTCAGATCATGGATTAAAGTAACCCTGGGCTAAGAGTCCCTCCTTGGCTCCGTCTCTGCAGCCAGCCTTCCTGTTCCAATACCTGGGAGCTCTGCCATGCTCAGCCACCCTGGGACCTTTTGTGACCCCATGGGTCCTGAGACCACACTGTCCCAGCAAGGGTTCCACCCCCTGCTTAGCCTCTGGGGAAAAGTCCCTCAGTGGAGAAGACTCCTAAAGTTCCAGTTTTGTTCTCTGCTACACTACTGCTGGCGGGAAGCCGGCCCCTCAACCCATGGTCTGTCTTCCCAAATGTTGCCTTCGATTCATTTCTTTGCATGTCCTACCTTCCAAAAGGTGGTCCCTTTTCTGTTCTTAGAATTGCTGCTTTCTTTTCTTTGATCTCCTGTTGAGTCTGTAGGTGTCCCGACTGGTTTGATTACCATCTAGCTGAACTCCTAGGACCTGATGATATCTAGATCTCCTATTCCTCTGCCATCTTGCTCCACCCCCCCTAAAAAAAGTTTTTGTTTTATTTTTAATTAGGACTTTGTCAGATTTTTGGACACCTAAATTCAGTCTAAGGTTATTTTTTTTAAAGATTTTACTTATTTTGACAGAGAGAAACACAGCCAGAGAGGGGAACACAAGCGGGGGGAGTGAGAGAGGGAGAAGCAGGCTTCCCGCCCAGCAGGGAGCCCGATGTGGGACTCAATCCCGGGTCTCTGGGATCATGATCTGAGCCGAAGGCAGTCGCTTAACCAACTGAGCCACCCAGACGCCCCCAGTCTAAGGTTCTTTTGGATATTCTTTGGTAAATCCTTTAGATTTCCAAACATTAGCTGAATTTTTGCTTCTATGGAAGTTCTTTTTTTCATTATGAATGGGGTTATGCTGATAATGTTCAACAGAGGTAGAAGGTCATGACTTAGGAATCTCCACATCCATTAGAAGTTTATACATTTCCAGTAACACATTGTGTATATTTTTATACTATTGCATATTGCATTATAATTTCCTGCATATATCCATCTTCCCTTCAAGACTGTGAACTCCTTGGGTTCAGGGACTTTTTTTTTATAGAGAAGTTTTTTTTTTAAGATTTTATTTATTTATTTGACAGAGAGAGATCACAAGTAGGCAGAGAGGCAGGCAGAGAGAGGAGGAAGCAAGCTCCCCACTGAGCAGAGAGCCCGACGTGGGCCTTGATCCCAGGACCCTGAGATCATGACCTGAGCCGAAAGCAGAGGCTTTAACCCACTGAGCCACCCAGGTGCCCCAGGGAGTGTGTTTTATTTCTGTTGTGTTCTCAGACTATATCTCAGGGACCAGTCACCAGAAAGTATGTAATGAATACATGCTTATGGAATCAATGGTTGTATGAATGAATGCATGCATGAATAAATTGCTTAATTTATCCCAAACAACAGTATCTGTGGAATCATGGATTCAATGTGCTAATTATCTTTTTTTCTATTACACATTAAAATACATATAATTAAATAAACATTTCCATTCATTTATTAAAAATCATCTTGTGTGCAATCAGTAGAAAGTTTTGTACTCTTGGCCAGACAATTGGGCTTACTACTTCCTAAATGTGCCAGATATAGTCTCACTTCTGTGACTTTGCTCCCCATGTTCCCTCTGCCTGAATTGTCCTTCTCCACTCATTTCACAGGCTTTTGGGTCTTACTCATTCATTACCCCTTTTCACAAATGAAGTCTTTCCTGGATATTATAGTAAGGTAGTTCTTTCTACATCTAAACTCCTTTATCACTTACTGTCTATGTGTTTCACAAGGGATGCTCATCATATTGTCATTGTCTTTTTATGGATATGTTTTGATCACTCCATTAAACTCTTTGAGGATAAGGACTGTGTCATATGTCTTCAATCCCTAATCCGTAAGATATATTTAGTAAATTCTTGTTGATTAGTTACTTTACTTTTATTAATGATGTGGCTGCCTTAATAAGGTAAGCAACATTAGTGTAAGATTTTTTTTTTGTGGAAGAAGTGGTATCTATTGGCAAAGCCTAATTCTAGACTCATAGACTCTTTTAAGTAAACTGGATTTACAGCCCCCTCTGTCTAATATTTTATTCAATGCAAAACCTTTTTTTAATTGTTTTAAATTTTTAAAAAGATTTTATTTAGTTTTTTGACAGATAGAGAACTTGCACAAAGTAGCTTGCAGGGAGAACAGCAAGCAGAGGAGAGGGAGAAGCAGGCTCCCTCCAATGCAGGGCTCAATCCCAAGACCTTGGAACCATGACCTAAGATGAAGGCAGACCCTTCACTAACTGAGCCAATCAGGTGCCCCTACAGCCTTTTTAAATATTTCCTTCTCCATTGATACTTCTAGTAATTCTTCAAACAGATTATTAAATAACTCTTGTTAACTTCTACTACTAACCAGTAAATATTCATAACTACTATTATTAACTTATAAGTTAATAAATGCAACTTCTACTAATTATTCAAATGTGTTGTTTCAAGGGTGTCTAGGGGGCTCATTCAGTTAAGTGTCTGCCCTTGGCTCAGGTCATGATCCTGGGGTTGAGCCCTGCATAGGGCACTCTGCTCAGCAGGGAGTGTACCTCTCCTCTAACCCTCCCCCATGCTCCTGTTCTTGCTCACTCTTTCTCAAATGAATAAATAAAAAAATGTGAAAAAAATAGTTGTTTCATTGTTAGACAACTCCAATTATTTTTTTAAAGATTTTATTTATTTGACAGAGAGAAACACAGCTGGAGAGGGAACACAAACAGGGGGAGTGAGAGAGGGAGAAGCTGGCTTCCCGCCGAGCAGGTAGCCCAATGTGGGACTCGATCCTGGGTCTCCGGGATCATGACCTGAGCTGAAGGCAGTCGCCCAACCAATGGAGTCACCCAGGCGTCCCAGACAACTCCAATTATTAAACGTAATTTTAGGGGCACATGGGTAGATCACTTGGTTAAGTGTCTGCCTTTGACTCAGGTCATGATCCCAGTGTCCTGGAATAGAAACCCACATCAGGCACCCAGCTTCTATCTCTTTCTCAAATAAATATTTTTTTAAAAAATAGTAATTTTAAATTAAGCGAAAATATGATTCATTCTAACTTCTACCTGTCCTCTGAATATTTTTTAAATTTTGACCTAAATCCTCTACCGAAAGTGAGACCCACATCTTTATTATAGCCTATTGAGACCTGTTGGAATTCTGATCTCTAGAAACTGAAGATAACAAGTGTGTGCTAGTTTAAGCCATCACATTTTTTGTAATTTGTTATAGAAGTGAATAAACCAATGTTTAAATTAAATAGTCTCAGTTCCCCTTTATATAATACAGAGAATTGAAAATAGGAGGTTCCAGAATATTATCAGTAATGAAGGAGTACGGTGAGATTTCTAAATGGAAAAATTGAGCATCTTTCCAATGATCTAGTCATTTGGTAACTGTCTATACGGAACTGTGGTCCGAGCCCTGAATGATCTAACCTGGCACCATAAGAATTGTGCCTGCCTCCCTGCCTGTTTTGTTGAGAAAGAAATACCACTGTGAGCAGAGTCAGTATGTTATAGATTGTCAATGTAACTTAATCTCCATATGGACACTTTGTGACTGTATAATCTATAGAGTTATGGAGAAAGCTTGGCAGAAGGAGTCAAACAGAGGTCTATTTTAATGTCTAATCCGCAAATTTGCCTTTCTCAAGAGAGATTTTAAGCAAGTTTCCCTGCTTTTATATACCTCTAAGATCTTTATGACTAAACAAATGGGTCATATTTCTTATATTAAAGACAGTTAACATACAATATAATTCTTATTAGTTCTTCTCAAAGCTTCATGAAGATGACAAACAATAGAATATTTAATTTATATGAAAATTGCTAAGCATTAGTGAATGGCAGAAACCTAAGGTATGATAAGATTAGATGACTAGACTTGGAATTATTTTTTAAGATTTTATTTATTTATTTGACAGAAAGAAACACAGCAAGAGAGGGAACACAAGCAGGGGGAGTGAGAGAGGGAGAAGCAGGCTTCCTGCCAAGCAGGGAGCCTGATGTGGGGCTCGATCGCAGGTCTCCCGGATCATGACCTGACCTGAAGGCAGTTGCTTAACAAACTGAGCCACCCAGGTGTTCCAAGACTTGGAATTCTTAAAGAAGTGGTAGCACAGTGAGGATTAGAATTTTATTGGTTTCAGTTAGTATTTTTAGATTGCTCTATATTTCATTATAATAGACATCTATTCTAGTTGGCGACTTATGTCATTCAAGGTAATAACTTAATCTGAAAGAAACTTTTAATTTCATTTCACACATAAAACTGAGTTTTAGAAGGATGAAAAGACTTGATCAAGGTCATACAGCTTACCAGTGAGATAACTGCGATAATACATTGTGACTTTACATAAATTGCTGATGTCAAAATTAATCTTCATAATTCAGATGTAATATCCAGGAATTTCCTTTTATCTATAGAGGTAAAAATATTTTGTTATTGGGATGAGGTGAAGGAGGGATAGAAATTATCTAGTTTATTGAGAGTTTTTTTTTTCCATTTATAATATTTGAACTCACTAGATAATTACCAGCCATCTTTTTCAAATGTTGTTATTAGGCTTTTACTCTACATCTTGGTCTACTGCTGACAGTCTTAAAGATGTGATTTAACATTTTTTTACTATGAATATGTTTTGCTCTGTATTCAACATTCAACTCAAATATTTCTTTATATTTTTATTATTATTGTATGCTTGTTAATTTTTTATTTTAAATTACACTGATAATCTATTATAAAAATGTGTAAATGAAAGAGGAGAGAGAGAGAGAGAGAGAGAGAGAGAAGAGAAGAGAAGAGAAGAGAAGAGAAGAGAAGAGAAGAGAAGAGAATGGGTTATTTATTTCACCAGAATCCCAGAATCACACAGAAAACCAGTAACAACTCATGGTCGCTATATTATCATGAGCAAGTCATCCTTGGTTTAGTGGATGAAACATGAATGTGTTTGGATTTGGTTTTATTCCTGAGGTAGGCTGTATCTAGCCTCCAAAGATATCCAGGTCCTAATCTCTGGAATCTGTTAATACTGCCTCATATGGCAAAAGGGACTTTGGTGGTATGATTAAATTACTGATCTTGAGATGAGATTATCCTACGCTATCTAGATAGCCGCAAAACATAGTTTCAAGGGTCCTTAGAAGAAGGAAGCAAAGGAATATTTGATGACAGAAGGGGAAATAGGAGATATGATGATGGAAATTAGAGGTTAGGGTGATACAAGGAAGGGATCACAAGCCAAGAAGTACAGGTAGCCTCTAGAAACTTTCCTAAGTTCTAAGAGTTGTTCTAGTGATCTTGAGCGAGGATAGTTGTGGAAACCCTTGAATTTGTAGTTAGAAGTATGGTCTTCCTGGGATCACCACTTGTGGTTGGCATCTGAATTGAGGTCAGTCCTCGGAATGAGCCCTCTAAGTGGGGGGTCTTATCAAACTGCTGATAGTGTCAGAATTCTACTGTTAGCCATTCACTTCGTATCAGAGAATTGGAAAATAAGTTTCTAATGTAGAAAAAGAGTATATAGTTTTCAGAAAAACCACCTAAGAATGCTAGTTAGTTTTTAGATTAAAATGTGAATTTTTTACTTTTAAATTCCAATAGTCTTATTTGGTTCTTTTTTTGTAATATTTATTAGCTTTCATAAGTGAAACCGGTAATGTCTCTAGAAGAACCTTTCAGAACCTTATAGTATATGAAACTCAGGCACATAAACACTAATACCAAGCTATTAGAAGACTCCAGTTGTAAAAGTGGCAGCTTTGGGTAGAAGGCTACAGCAGCAATATTCTCTGGGCACTAGCCAAATAGATTAACTGAGATAAAGAATGTGGTATTTAGCATAATACCTGGAACATAGTAAATGCTAAATATATTATATATGTATGTCCATATATGTATATGTGTGTATTTTAAAAATGATTAAACAATTTAGGTACTATAAACAAACTTTATTTAACACATCATGAAGGAGGCAGTCTTCATTTAGAGAACTGCAAAATGGGGTGGAAGGCAGGAAGCTTTTATAGAATAAAGAATAAAGAACAAGGAAGAGAAAAATAGAAAATGTCTAGTTGGTTGGGGCCACATAGTCAAACTGATTTAGGGTGAGAAGGCCCAGATTGTCCTGGTATTTTGATACTCATATGTTTTAGTGCAAGACTTATTCTTTAAATCTCTAGACAATGGTTCCTATACTTAGAGCTTTGTAAGTCATTTACAATAATAACTCTGTTCTTCCCTCCTCACAGTGATCCCTTGACCACAGATCAGAAACCACTGTTATAAGAATTCAGATTAAATAAGAAAAATCAGTGTGCCTAATATATATAAATACACACACACACACACACACACACACACACACACACATATATATATATATGTGTGTGTGTGTGTGTGTGTGTGTGTAAATATAGAAAAGGTAGAACTTTGGCTTGAGTTTGAAGAATGAGTTGAAGAAAAGGAGGAGGTGGAAGAGTTATGATGGCAGAGAAGTAGGGCGACCTTGGTGTTTCCTCATCTGATGAACACAGCTGTATTGAGGTCAGATCACATGGAACACCCAGGAAATCAATCTGAGGACCAGGAGAAGGAGCTCCACAGTTGGAGGGAGACAGTGTGGCAAATGCAAGGTGCTTGGAAGTGAATTGGGAGAGAGAAATACTGTGGCTCTGAAGGAACTTTTCCACCAAGAGAGAAAAGGGAAAGAGGGGTCAAGGGAGTGCAACATCAGGTTCACACAAGATGAAAACATCTCTGCATCAGACTGGTGAGCAAGGGATTCTGTATGTTGCAGGTTTTTTGTACCAGCCGGTAGTGCCCAAACTCTTTTTTTGTCAGGGCAGACCTGTGGTGTGTACTCCTGGGGAAAAGGAAAGTGCTGGACCCAAAGTGCAAATGTGGTATAGGGATCTCCTAGGTCACACTGGGAGAAAACATTCCCCTTCCTGGAGTACATTTGGAAGAGGGTATATTGCCTCTCCAAGGACAGATCTCTGTAGGTACCTTTAAACAGCCTTTCACCAGCAGAGGACAGAGGCATGCACAAAGGGCCTGTAATCTGGTCTCTGCTTTTCACTGTGCTACCCCAGATGCTGTGCACTGTGCAGGCATTGTTATTTTTAGGACAAAGAACACCAGACACAGTGACACAGTGCTTCAATGAGGCTGTACTACAAAAGAGGGGAGTGGTCCTTTTGGGGCCAGGTCCTTTAAGATTTGGAGTATTGAATCCCAGCCATGTGCCAAACATAGAAAGCAGGAGAGCTGTGGCATCAGGTGCATGGATGGTCTTCACTATTCTATGAGAGTTTCCTGAACACTTGTGGGGTATGAGATACCCTGTCCAGGGAGGAGAGAGTGAGGTGGTTCCATTTTCCTATTACCATTAACATGGTCAACTTCAGAAAGCAACATAGTGCCCCCCTGTGTAGGAGAGAGCTGCTTACACCAAACCCCATCACCCTGTGTCTGGCAAGTGCATGTTTACTAGGGCAAGTCTGACTCTGAGCCAGTGCAATAGGCCTCTCTCCCAGAAGACCAGCATAGGTAGCACCCCACATGCATCAAGTCTAATGATCATAGAATGCTTCAAAGCATCACCTGAAGTTCTGGTGGAAATAGGACCAGGCTTGCCTTCTTATTTTCCTTTCTTTGGAATCAGGCTTATAGTTTTTTGTGTGTGTGTGTTTTTTTTTTTTTTTTTTTTTTTTTTTTTTAATCAGGCTTCTTTTTGCTTTTCTTTTCCTTCCTTTCCTTTTTTTACCCCTTTCTTCTTCTTTGGAATCAGCTTATAGTTTTTGATTGCCTTTTTTGTTGTTGTTCCTTTTCCTTTTTGGGGGGGGTCAGGATTTTTTTTTGGCTTTTTTCTCCTTTATTCCAGGCCTCTGTTAACAAAAAAATCAAAGCAAACCTAGTTAAAGGTGTAAACATCCCCCCACTGCAAGCAAAGAGGAACTCGGCAGAGGACTAAGCAATGGGAATGAACAACCAAAATGTAACAGCAGAGTGCATGCAGCATACACCAGAAACACTTCCTGAAGTGCCAGGTCCTGGACAGTCTACAACACCTTTTTAATATAGTATTACTCTCAGGTACTGGAGACATAACAAGCTTTCAAAACACACAAAAGACAGAAACTTATCCAAAATGCAAGATGGAGGAATTATCCTCAGGGGTAAAAAAAAGGTCAAGAAGCAATCATAGCCATAGATTTGCTCAAAAGAGATATAAGTAATATGTCTGAACAAGAATTTAGAACAATTATAAGACTACTAGCTATGCTTGAAAAAAAAAGCAAAACAAAACATAGAAGATAGCAGAGCAACACTTGTTACAGAGATAAAAGACCTAAAAGCTAGTATGGCTGAAAAAGAAAATGCTGTAAGTGAGATGAAAAACTGACTGGATATAACTGTAATGAAAATTGAAGACACAAAGGACGGTATATGTGGTATAGAAGAAAAAAAATTGTGGAAAATAATGAGGCTGAAAATAAGAGGGGAAGAAAACTATTAGATCACCAAGGTAGATTTAGGGCACTCAGTGATTACATAAAACGAAGTAATATCTGTATCATAGAAGTCCCAGAAGAAGAGTGGGAAAGGGCAAAAGATTTACTTGAACCAATGATAGTTGCAAACTTCCCTAATCTGAGAAGGAAAAAGGAACTCAAGTCAAATAGTCACAGAGAATTCCCCTCAAAATCAGTAAAACTAGATCAACAACAAGACATGTCATAGTGCAACTTACAAAATACAGAGATAAAGACAGAATTCTAAAAGCAGCTAGGGATAAGATTTCCTTAACCTCCAAGGGTGGGTACCTATGGTTAGCAACAGAACTATTCACTAAAACTTTGTGGTCCAGAAGAGAGTGCTAAGTGGGAAAAAAATGCAGGCAAGAATACTTTATCTGGGTGCCTGGGTGACTCAGTGGGTTAAAGCCTTTGCCTTGGCTCAGGTGATGATCTCAGGGTCCTGGGATCAAGTCCCACATCGGGCTCTCTGTTCAGCAGGGAATTGGCTACCTCCTCTCTCTCTGCCTGCCTCTCTGCCTGCTTGTGATCTCTTTCTCTGTCAAATAAATAAAATCTAAAAAAAAGAATAGGTTATCCAGTAAGGCTGTCATTTAGAATAGGAAAGATAGTTTTCAATACAAGCAAAAACTAAAGGAGTTCATGAGCACTCAACCAGTTCTCAAGAAACATTAAAGGGAACACTTTGAGAGGGAAAGAGAGACCAAAAGCAACAAAAAGTAGAAAAAAGCACAGACAATGTATAGGAACAGTGACTTTACAGATAATATAATGACGATAAATTCATATCTACCAGTAATTATACTGAATATAAATGGACTGAATGCTCCAATCAAAAGGAATAAGGTGTCAAAATGGATAAAGGAAAAAAACAAAACTCATCCATATGCTGCTTACAAGAGACACATTTTTAGACCCAAAGACACCTCCAGATTGAAAGTGAGGAAGTGGAGAACAATTTATCATGCTGACAGACATCAAAACAAAACTGGAATAGCCATTCTTTTACCAGACAAAATAGATTTTAAACCAAAGACTGTAAGAGAGATGAAGAAGGACATTCTATCATAATAAAGGGACTATTGAACAAGAAGGTCTAACAATTATAAATATTTATGCTCCTAACTTGGGAGCAGCCAAATATATAAATCAATTAATAACAAATATAAAAATTCATTGATAATAATACAATAACAGTAGGGGACTATAACACCCTACTCACAGTAGTGGACAGATAATCTAAAGAGAAGATCAGCAAGGAAACAAGAGCTTTGGATAACACAGTGGACCAGATGGACTTAATAGATACATTCAGAGCATTTCATTCTAAAGCAGGAGAATACAGATTTGTTTTTGAGTGCATGTGGAATATTCTCCAGAATAGATCATATACCAGCTCACAAATCAGACTTCAACAAGTACAAAAAGATTGAGATCATACCATGTATATTTTCACACCATAATGCTGTGAAACTTGAAGTCAACCACAAGAAAAAAAAATTGAAATAACATAAATACATCGAGGTTAAAGAACATCCTACTAAAAAATGCATGGGTTAATCAGGAAATTAAAGAAGGAGTCAAAACATACATGGGAGCAAATGAAAAATGAAAACACAACAGTCCAAAACTTTTGGGACATGACAAAGGTGGTCCTAAGAGGGAAAAATAGCAATACAAACCTTCCTCAAGAAGAAAAAGAAGTCTATGGGGCGCCTGGGTGGCTCAGTTGGTTAAGTGACTGCTTTTGGCTCAGGTCATGATCCTGGAGACCCGGGATCGAGTCCCACATCAGGAAGCCTGCTTCTTCCTCTCTCAGTCCCTCTGCTTGTGTTCCCTCTCTAGCTGTGTTTCTCTCTGTCAAATAAATAAATAAAATATTTAAAAAAGAAGAAGAAAAAGAAGTCTCAAATACACAACCTAACATTACCCCTGTAGGAGCTGGGAAAAGAACAGCAAATAAAGCCTAAGTTCATCAGAAGAAGGGAAATAATAAAGATTAGAGCAGAAGTCAATGATACAGGAATTAAAAAAACAATAAGCAGTAGAACAGATCAACAAAACTAGCATCAGATTCTTTGAAAAGATTAACAAATTTGATATCTCCAAAACAGACTTAACAAAAAGAAAAGATAAAGGACCTAAATAAATAAAATCATGAATGAAAAAGGAGAGATTACAACCAACACCACAGAAATACAAATAATCATAAGAGAATATTAGGGGCAATTATCAATTATATACAAACAAATTAGGCAATCTGGAAGAAATGGATCAATTCCTAGAAATATCTAAACTACCAAAACTGAATCAGGAAGAAATAAAAAACCTGAACAGACTCATAGCCAACAAGGAAATTGAATCAGTAATCAAAAATTCCCCAGTGAACAAAAGTCCAGGACGAGATGGCTGCACAGGGGAATTTTACCTAACATTTAAAAATTATGGGGCACCTGGGTGGCTCAGTGGTTAAGTCTCTGCCTTCAGCTCAGGTCATGATCCCAGAGTCCTGGGATCGAGCCCCACATTGGGCTGCCTGCTTGACAGGAAACCTGCTTCTCCCTCTCTCACTCCCACTGCTTATACTCCCTCTCTGGCTGTGTTTCTCTCTGTCAAATAAATAATTAAAAAATCTTTAAAAAATTAATACCTATTCTTCTGAAACTGCTCCAAAATTTGAAATAGAAGGAAAACTTCCAAATTCATTCTCTAAGGCCAGCATTACCTAGATTCCAAAACTAAATGCCCCAATAAAAAGGAGAATTACAGACTAATATCCCTGATGAACATAGATGAAAACTACTCAACAAGATACTAGCTAATTGAATCCAACAGTACATTAAAGGGATTATTCACCACAACTGAGTGACATTTACTCCTGGGATGTAGGGGTGGCTCAATATGTGCAAATCAATCAATGTGGTAAATCACATTAATAAGAGAAAGGATAAGAACCGTACGATGCTCTCAATAGATGCAGAAAAAGCATTTAACAAAATACAACATCCTTGATAAAAACCCTCAAGAAAGTAGGGGTAGTGATGCCACCAAGAGCCCCAGGATCAAGCTTCTTTTAACAAGTAGACCAAAACACACCGAGGTAAAACTTACCAGACAGTATAAAAGGTCCAAATACTCCCCACTGCAGGCAAGGAGAAACTGTGCAACCGATCTGAGGGAAGGAGTAACCAAAACACTATGAAATTTGAAGTCAAACATAAGAAAAAAACTGGAAAAAGCACAAATACATGGAGGTTTAAGAACATCCTATGAAGAAGCATCTGGTTTGACTCAGTCAATTAAGCATCTGTGTTCAACTCAGGTCATAATCTTAGGGTTCTGTGATTAAGTCCTGCATCAGGCTCCTTGCTTGGCAGGGAGCATGCTTCCCCCTCTGCCTGCTGCTCCCCCTACTTGTGCTCGCTCTCTCTCTCTCTCTCTCTCTCTCTCTCTGACAAATAAATAATTTAAACCTTAAAAAAAAGGAAATAGGGATAGATGGAACATACCTCAACATCATAAAGGCCATATACAAAAGACCCACAGCTAATGTCCTCAATGAGAACTTTTTCCCTAAGTTCAGAAACACAACAGGGATGTCTACTCTCACCATTGTTGTTTAATATTTTACTGGATGACCCAGCCTTTTGACCAGACCAAAAAGAAAGAAAAAAGAAAGAAAAATTAAAAAAAAGAAAAAAAGAAAAGAAAGAAGAAAGAAAGAAAGAAAGAAAGAAAGAAAGAAAGAAAGAAAGAAAGAAGAAAGAAAGAAAACTGAGGGACTTGGAGGGAGGGGGGTGGAGGGATGGGAGAGCCTGGTGGTGGGTACTGGGGACACCTAAAGCGTGGAGCATTGGGTGTGGGGAATGGGGAATGAATCTTGGAACACTGGGAAAAAAATTTAGTAACAATAAAAAAAAAAATTATTGAGGAAAAAATTTAAAAAAGTAAGAAAGAAAGAAAGAAAAAGAAAGAAAGATCCAAATCAACAAGGAAGAAGTCAAACTTTCACTCCTTGCAGATGAGATGATAGTCTATATATAAAAACTGAAAAATTCCACCAAAAAATAGAACTAATACAGGAATAGAGCAAAGTTTCAGGATATAAAATCAACAGAAATAAATCTATTGTTTTTCAATACACCAATAATGAAACAGTAGAAAGAAAAATCAAGAAACTGATCCCATTTACAATTACACCAAAAGCAATGATACCTAGGAATAAACTAGGTATTTATCCAAAGGATACAAAAATAGTGTCTGAGGGGCACATGCACCCAGTAGCACTATCCACAATAACCAAAATATGGAAAGAGCCCAAATCTCCATCAAATGATAAGTGAATAAAGAAGAGATGTTGAGGTATGCCTGGGTGACTCAGTTGTTAAGTGTCTGCCTTCCTTCCACTCAGGTCATCCTCCCGGAATCTGGGGAATCGAGCCCTGCATCAGGCTCCCTGTTGGGTGGGAAGCCGGCTTCTCCCTCTCACTCCCCCTGCTTGTGTTCCCTCTTTAGCTGTATTTCTCTCTGTCAAATAAATAAATAAATAAATAAATAAATGAATAATAAATAAAATCTTAAAAAAAACAGTGGTATATATGTGTAATGGAATATTAGCCATCAAGAAGAATGAAATCCTGGTATCTACAATGATGTGGATGGAACTAGAGCGTATCATACTAAATGGAATAAGTTAGAGAAAGCCGAATACTATTATATTTCTCACATGTGGAATTTAAGAATCAAACAGATGAACATAGGGGAAGGAAAGGAAAAATAAGATATAAGAGAAAAAACAGGGAGACAAACCATAAGAGACTTTTAACCAAAGGGAACAAACTGAGGGTTGTTGGAGTGGAGGTAGGTGGGGAGATAGGGTAAATGGATGATGGGCATTAGGAGGGTACTTGTAGTAAACACTGGGTGTTATATGCAAGTGATGAATCACTGAATTTTACCCCTCAAATTAATACTACACTATATTTTAACTAGTATTTATCAATTCATCTGTTGAAGGGCACCTTGGCTCTTTCCACAGTTTGGCAATTGTGGCCATTGCTGCAATGAACATTGGGGTACTTATGGCCCTTCTTTTCACTATATCTATATTGTTGTGGTAAATACCCAGTAGTGTAATTGTAGGGTTATAGGGTAGCTCTATTTTTAATTTTTTAAGGAATCTCCACACTGTTATCCAAAGTGGCTTCACCAAATTGCATTCCAGCAGTGTAGGAGAGTTCCCCTTTCTCCACAGTCTCTCCAACACTTGTTGTTTCCTGTCTTGTTAATTTTGGTCATTCTGACTGGTGTAAGGAGATATCTCAATGTGGTTTTGATTTGAATTTCCCTGATAGCTAGTGATGTTGAACATTTTTTTTATGTGTCTGTTAGCCATTTGTGTGTCTTCTATGGAGAAGTGCCTCTTCATGTCTCCTGCCCTTTTTTTTTTACTAATCTTTTTTTTCTTTTCTTTTTTAATATTGAGAAAAGTCAAAGTTAGATAATATATTGAAAATTTGAACAACACTTTAGGTGTTATATGCATGTAACTAATACAACTTACCAGTAAAAAATTAAGAAATTTTGGATTACTTTCACAATTGTTAATTTTTTTGACAACTTTAGATGTCTAAAAGAATGTTGTTGGTGGGAACGCAGCCGCTTTCCTGCCCATTTTTTGATGTGATGATCTTTATTTCGGTTGTTCAGTTTGAGGAGTTTATTATAGATCCTGGATATCATTCCTTTGTCTCTAGTGTCATTTGCAAATATCCTCTCTCATTCCATAGGTTGCCTCTTTGTTTGTTGACTGTTTCCTTTGCTGTGCAGAAGCTTTTTATTTTGATGAAACCTCAAAAGTTTATTTTTGCTTTTGTTTCCTTTACCTTTGGAGACATGTCTTGAAAGATGTTGCTGTGGCCAATGTAAAAAAGGTTACCGCCCATGTCCTCCTCTAGGATTTTGATAGATTCCTGAATCACATGGAGGTCTTTCATACATTATCTTTGTGTGTGGTGTAAGAGAATGGTCAAGTTTCATTATTCTACACATAGTTATCCAATTGTCACAGCACCATTTATTGAAGAAACTGTCTTTTTTCCACTGGATCTTTTTTCCTGCTTTGTCAAAGATTATTTCACCTAAGACTTACAGGTCTATATCCAGACTCTCTACTCTGTTCCATTGGTCTATGTGTTTTTGTGCCAGTACCAAGCTGTCTCGGTGATCACAGTTTTGCAATAAAGCTTGGAATCAGGTAAGGTGATACCCCCAGGTTGTTTTTCTTTTTCAACATTTCCTTAGCAATTCAGGGTCTTTTCTGGTTCCATATAAATTTTAAGATTGTTTGTTCCAGCGCTTTGAAAAATGTTAGTGGAATTTTGATCGGGATGGCATTGAAAGTATAGATTGCTCTGGGAAGTATAGACATTTTAACAATGTTTATTCTTATGATCCATGAGCATGGAATGCTCTTCCATCTTTTTTGTCCTCTTAATCACTTTCATGAGTGTTCTGTAGTTCCTTGAGCACAGATCCTTAATTTCTTTGGTTAGGTTTATTCCTAGGCATCTTATGGTTTGGGGTGCTATAGTAAATTGAATCAATTCTCTGATTTTCCTTTCTATATTTTCATTGCTAGTTTGTAAGAACACAACTGATTTCTGTACATTGATTTTGTATCCTGCCACATTACTGAATTGCTTTCTGAGTTCTAGTAGTTTGGGGGTAGAGTCTTTTGGGTTTTCCATATAAAGTATCATGTCATCTGTGAAAAGAGTGAGTTTGACTACTCCTTTGCCAATTTGAATATCTTTTATTTATTTTTATTGTCTGATTGCTGTTGCTAGGACTTCTAACACTATGTTGAACAATAGTGGTGAGAGTGAGCATCCTTGTCTTGTTCCTGATCTCAATGGGAAGGCTGTCAGTGTTTCCCCAGTGAGAATGATATTCTGGTTTTTTTGTAGATAGATTTTATGAGGTTGAGGAATGTTTCCTCTATCCCTCTACTTTGAAGAGTTTTAATCAGGAACAGATGCTGTATTTTGTCAAATGCTTTTTCTGTATCAATTGAGAGGACTATGTGGTTCTTCTCTCTTCTCTTATTGATTTGTTCTATCATGCTTATTGATTTGCAAATGTTGAACCACGCTTGCATCCCAGGGATATATCCCATCTGGTCGTGGTGGATAATCCTTTAAATGTACTGTTGGATCCTATTAGCTAAGATCTTCTTAAGAATCTTGGCATCCATATTTATTGGGGATTTGGTCTGAAATTCTCCTTTTTGATGGGGTCTTTGCCTGGTTTGGGGATGAAAGTAATATTGGCTTCATAGAAAGACTCTGGAAGTTTTCCTTCTGTTTCAATTTTTTGAAACAGCTTCAGGAGAATAGGTATTATTTCTTCTTTGAATGTTTAGTAGAATTCCCCATGGAATCCGTCAGGTCCTGGGTGCTTTTTTTTTTTTCTTTTCTTTTCTTTTTTTTTTTTTTTGAGGTTTTTGATCATTGTTTCAATCTTGTTACAAGATACTGTCAATTTCTTCCTGTTTCAGGCTTGGAAGTTTATAGGTTTCCAGGAATCCATCTGTATCTTGTAGATTATTTAACTTATTGGCATATAACTGTTGAAATAATTTCTTTTTTCTTAAGATATTTTTTTATTTATTTGACAGAGAGAAACACAGCCAGAGAGGGAACACAAGCAGGGGGAGTGAGAGAGGGAGAAGCAGGCTTCCCGCCAAGCAGGGAGCCCGATGTGGGACTTGATCCCGGGTCTCCAGGATCATGACCTGAGCCAAAGGCAGTCGCTTAACCAACTGAGCCACCCAAGCGTGCCAATAATTTCTGATGATTGTTTCTATTTCCTCGGTGTTAGTCATGATCTCTCCCCTCTCATTCACAATTTTATTAATCTGGGTCTCTCCCCTTTCTTTTGGATTAGTGTGGCCAATGGTTTATCGATCTTATGAATTCTTTCAAAGAACCAGCTTCTAGTTTCATTGATGTATTATACTGTATCTCTAGTTTTTAATTTGTTCATCTCTGCACAAATCTTAATTATTTCCCATCTTGTGTGGGGGGTTGGCTAATTTGTTGTTGAATTTTCAGGTCTTTAAGGTGTAAAGAGAGTTGGCATACTTGGGATTTTTCAATTTTTTTAAGATTTTATTTATTTATTTGACAGAGAGATCACAAGTAGACAGAGAGGCAGACAGAGAGAGAGGAGGAAACAGGCTCCCTGCTGAGCAGAAAGCCCAATGTGGACCTCAATCCCAGGACCCTGGGATTATGACCTGAGCTGAAGGCAGAGGCTTTAACCCACTGAGCCACCCATGCACCCAAGGGATTTTTCAATGTTTTTGAGTGAGGGTTGGATGCCTTGTATTCCCCCCTTAGGACTGCCTTTGCCATATCCCATAGGTTTTGGATGGATGTATCTTCATTCTCACTGGTTTCCATGAATTGTTTAAGTTCTTCTTTGATTTCCTGCTTGATCCAAACATTCTTGTGCAGGATAGTCTTTAGCTTCCATGGGTTTGAATTGCTTCTGAACTTTTTCCTGTGATTGAGTTCCAGTTTTAAGGCATTGTGGTCAGAGAGTATGCAGGGGATAAGCTCAACCTGTTGGTATTGGTTGAGCCCTGATCTGTGACCTAGAATATGGTCTATTCTGGAGAAAGTTCCATGTGGAGTAGAGCAGAATGAGTATTCTGGTGTTTTAGGGTGGAATGTTCTGTGTATATTTATGAGATCCATCTGGTCCAATGTGTCATTCAAAGCTCTTGTTTCTTTTTGATATTCTGTTTAGATGATCTGTCCATTGCTGAGAGTGCCGTGTTAAGTTTTCCTACATAAATGTGTTTGTATCACTATGACTCTTTATTTTGCTTAACAGTTGGCTTATGTAGTAGGCTGCTCCCATGTTAGGGGCATAGATTGTTAGATCTTCTTGGCATATAAAGCCTTTATGAATAGTGTCCTTCTGTATCTCTGACTACAGTCTTTAGATTAATATCTAATTTGCCTCACATGAGAATTGCTCCCCCAGCTTTCTTTTGATGTGCATTGGCTTGAAAGATGGTCCTCCATCCCCTCACTTTCAGTCTGGATGTATCTTTAGATTCAAAATGTGTCTCTTGTAGACCGCATATGGACGGGTTCTGTCATTGTATCCAGTCTGCACCCCTGTGCCATTTTATTGGAGCATTTAGACCATTCAAGTTGAGACTGATTATTGAAAGTTATTATTTTATTGACATCGTTTTGCCTGTGAAGTTCTTGTTTCTATTGATTTCCTCTGCAAATTTCTATCCTGTGTCACTCTCAGGTTTGTTCCTCTTTTATTGAACCCCCCCCTTGATATTTATTGTAGTGTTGGCTTAGCAGTCACATAATATTTTAGACCTTGCTGGTCCTGGAAGCTCCTTATCTCTCCTTCCATTTTGAAAGTCAACCTTGCTAGGTACATTATCCTTGGTTGCATTTTTTTTCCCATTCCATTTCCTGAGTATGTCTTGCCAGTCCTTTCTGGCTTGCCATATTTCTGTGGACAGGTCTGACCTTATCTGATGGTCCTCCCTCTGTATGCAAGGGATCTTTTCCCCCTAGCTGCCCTTAAGGCATATTCTTTGAATTTATGACTCGTGAATTTCACAATTATGTGCCTGGAGGTTTTTCTAGCCTCGTTGATCTTGGGGTTGTCCTCTCTGCCTTTAGGAGTCGAAAACTTGTTTCATTCCCCAGATTAGGGAAATTTTCATCCATGGTTTGTTCAACTATATCTTGTAGCCTTCTCTCTCTTTCTCTCAACTCCCTCAGGGATTCCAATAATTCTTATATTGGAACGTTTCATGGCCTTATTTATTTCCCTCATTCTATTTTCATGGGATTTAACTGTTTGTTCCAAGACTTCTCTTGCTCCTCCTTCTCAATCACTCTGTCTTCTAGATCAGTAATGCGATCTTCTGCTTCACTTACCCTAGTTGTTAGAGTATTTAGATTAGATTGGATCTCACTGATAGCATTTTTAACCTCTGCCATTTTGGCTCTCCCTTCCTCCTTTATAGATTATATCTTTCCACTAATGGTCTTTTCCAACTTAGCCATTACTTTGATAATTGCTACCCTGAATTCCATTTCTGTCATATTGTTTGTGTTCATATCCAGTAGTTCTGTACAGGAGTTGCAGACTCTGAGTTTTTCTTCTGTTGGGTGTTCCTCCCCTGAGTCATTTTGGTGAGGGGTGGTTGAGGGAATGTGTAGCTGATTATATCAACCACGATTCAGGTGAGTTGCTTGTTGGAAGGTTTCAAAGCAATCAGAAGTCACCACCAAAAAGGAAGAAAAAAGAAAAAAAAAGAGTAAAAGAGAAAAGCAAGAAAAAACCTGGTCAAAATGGGCTTCAGTGGTAGGATTTATATGGCACACAACAAAAAAGAATAAACAAAAAGATGGTCAAAAGTAAAAGAAAAGGAAAAAAAAGCAAAACCCACCTTTAAATGACCCCTAAGAACAATATTTATATATTGCAAATGCAAAAAAAAAATACACAGAAACACTGACAGAAGAATAGGATGAATAGGATAGGAAGGTGAGTAGAAACCTTTATTGTGGGCAAGGAAAATATTTCAGTTCCTCCTGGGTGTATTTTGTTATTATTGTTAGAGGAGTCCACTATCTAGAGATATAGGGAAATTAAAACTGGTTTTTATATAGGGGTAGTATTTAATAAGAATGAGGGATTACCTTGAAGCTTTATATGTATATTTAAAAGAAAAAAAAGAAACAAAGACAGATATGTGTATGAAAAAAGTTCAAGGTGAAAAATTATTGTGGAATGTAGTATTAAATATCACATTGCACTAATAAGTGGGTTAAAAATAAAATGATAAGAATCATGAGAATGAACTTAAAATTTAAAATGTAAACTTAAAAATAAAAGATAAAATGAAGTTAAAAAGAAAACAAAATGAAAATCTGTATCTATGAAATATAGAGGTTTTGGGGTAGTTCTGTGAGCTTAATATATTTTTCTTTCCCTGATGTTGGGGTTTACAGTTTTATGGAGACCCTTTAGTAGGTGTCGTCTTGTTCTTTTGGTTTGCCTTTTGAGGGAGGGGCCTGCTGCTTTGTTTTTCAGTCAATGTTGCTTGGGCTGAGTCGCCCTGGCCCTGCCTCTATCAATGGGCTGGGCTAAATAGAAACTGGGTTTTCAGGCTTTTGTTCTCTGGAGATTTTGTTTATTTTGTGGCTTTTTTGCAGCTTTTCAGAAAGTCAGGGCAAAGTAAGCTGTCCACACCCAGACCTCCGTCTCAAGGAGAAGCCTCAGTTAGCTGCCCTCTGGATGGTGCAGGGCACACAGACTCCCTCTGCACTCTCTGCAACCTGTCACTTCTCACATGTAGAGCACACCCCCAGTTGCCAGCCACAATGTCCCCTGAGGCCCCTACTTGTCCCTTCACTCCCATGCCACAGAAACCACGAGTGATATCAATTTGTGTGAAATTGTTGCTGTCTAGACACTCTATGGAGCCCACACCCATGTTGGGTGCACTAGGACCCTGCAGTCCTACAAGTTGCACGGAAGGCGGCAGAGTCACCTCTGTAGCAGGTTGCATGGGCCTAGCCCCAGCGGTGGTCCAAGCTTGGACTCAGGGGCTTCCCCCTGCCATCAGGTTCCATTGGTTGCGGAGAGAGCTTTCTACCACTGGTCCGGAGCCTCAGTTTTATGTCTCTGCCAGTGGCCATTAGTTTCCCCTGGTTGCCTCTTAAGACCCTTTGTTTTTGAGTGCTTTTTTTTTAAAGATTTTATTTATTTATTTGACAGAGAGAAACACAGTGAGAGAGGGAACCACAAGCAGGTGGAGTGAGAGAGGGAGAAGCAGGCTTCCCGCCAAGCATGGAGCCCAATGTGGGACTCGATCCCGGGTCTCTGGGATCATGACCTGAACTGAAGGCAGTCGCTTAACCAACTGAGCCACCCAGGCGCCCCGTTTTTGAGTGCTTTTAACCAGACTGCCATCTGATGCTGCTCCCCAAGCACAGGGTACTTTTGTACTGGGGTATCACTTTCCAATGAGTCACTTCTGATGTCTCTTTCCACTCCTGTTTCTCCTCTGAAATCAGCCCCAGTGCTCCGCTTTACCTGTCTGCTAATGCTATTCGCTTTGTAGAGATCCTGGAGTGCGGGATCTTACATCTCAGGCTGATTTCATGGGTACGCACAGTGTTCTTATAGATATTTAGCTTACTTCAGGGGACCTTTTGAAACAGGGTCTCCTACTTCTCTGCCATCTTTCCCCTTCTCCGTAATGTTTCCTTTTAAAATTTTTGATTCTTTTCTTCCAATGTTCCTGATTATTTTGTGCCCAAAGGCAGAGTAGGTGTGATTGTTGATTACACTTTTTTATTACCTGTGTTACAACAAAATGTTATCCATTGAGTATTTTTCCTGTAACATGGAAAAAAACTTTCTTCTGTTGTGAGAAGATGTGTGATATTTAATGTAACATTAGACATTATGGAAATTAAAAATTCTTAGATACAACTTAACTGGACTTATCCATCTTTTTTTTTTTTTTACTCCCAATCCTGTCTCCCTGTAAAATCATTAAACCTCTCTGGATCTTGAGGCACAGAAATACTTGATCATAACTGTATGAACTTCGTTATAGGGGTTTACCAGGCGTGTTCTAATATCATGAAGGATTATAATTCTGAGCTTTGGACTAAGTCCTTTTGTCTTCCTTTAAAATTTTTGTGATAGGTCATTGACTAATACCTGTAGTTGCAGATAATTATGAGCTGGTAAATAGTCATGAAATATCTGAGTTTTCACAGACTATAGAGTTGATCAATTAAGAGCACAAGATTTAAATTCAGACTGGATGGGTTCAAATTCCATGTAGTGGTTCAAACCACCATTTATTATTGGTTATCTGGAGTAAGTTACTAACTTTTCCCTCTCAAAGACTCTATTTCTATTTCTGTTGAATGAAGATAATACTATCAGCCTTACAGTTTTCTTTTAAAAATTAAGAAAGAGGGGGCGCCTGGGTGGCTCAGTTGGTTGAGTGACTGCCTTCAGCTCAGGTCATGATCCTGGAGACCCGGGATCGAGTCCCACATCGGGCTTCCTGCTCGGCGGGGGGCCTGCTTCTCCTTCTCTCACTCCCCTCTCTCACTTGTGTTCCCTCTCTCGCTGTGTTTCTCTGTCAAGTGAATAAATAAAATCATTAAAAAAAAAAAAAAAAAAAAATTAAGAAAGAATGTGATATGCTTTACACCGTGTGTAGTACATAGTGGATACCTGATAAAATATAAGGGATGATGATGATGATGATGATGATATTTAATTTTAACAAAGAAAACATGTACTTATGAGCTTAAGAGTTCAGGATCTAATATGTCTGGCAGAGACCACTACCAGGCTTTCTCAGAAAGGTAGTTGCTCTTATATTTTGGGAAGTTTAAAGAAGTCTAATTTTAAGAACTCAGACCTTTCAAATATGGGAAAAAGAAGAAAGAGTTCAGTGAGTTTATCTTTTTAAGGCTTGGGCTTGCTAGGTAGCTGGGTATCTCTGAAAAGCTGAAATGTATATAAGAAGGAAAGAAATACTACCTCAAGCAAACTGAAAAGCAATAGTTCACTGTTTCTTACATATGATCTACAGACTGCCCACCTGCACCTAGAGGTATGTCAGTGTTTCTTTACACACAGATTCAGATTTTTGAGCCCATATCTAGATTTCCTGAACTATATTCCAAGTCATACTAAGGTCTGAAAATCCACTAGTATAGAGAAATTAGGATGATCTGTGTTCACATCCCCATTTTGCCACTTATTATCTATACCCAGGGCTTCCAGTCTTCTCATATGTCACTGCCAACTCTGCTGTTAGCTCCCTCCCTCCCTTATTTTCTTCTTGTTACTATATAGCCAGTCCCAACTGCATCAACTCATTTAGGCAGTTATGTAACCAGCCATCTTTTCCCCTGAGACCATTGGAGTGTTATCATTTGACCACTCCTTACTGAACTTGTGCATTGTATAACTGTTTTTTTTTTATTCGCTTCTCATTATCAATGGTTAGTCTGGACATAGCTTCAAGTCCTCCTTTTCAGTTTCTATGTGGTTTGAGTCACTACCTTAAACAAACCCAATGCCAAATTCCGTATACTTTTCAGTTAGTTTACCCAGTTTATAGTTCTTATAGCAAACTTAACTCAAGAACACAGACTTAGATATAAAATTTCAGTTTGTAAAGTCCAGAGACTCTATGATCACTCAATACTTCCTTGTATCCCCCTGCTGATAATTTTCATTATCTTATTCAGAAAAAAAGAACACATGTGTTAGGTGTGGGGAAAGTAGACTGGATGGCTACATTTGAGCCAGACCTCAAAAACTAAGCAAAATTTTTACTATTAGTGATAGAAAAAAAACATTCCTGAGAGAGGCAATAGTAAGAGCAAAACTATGACTGGGGACTGCTGAACAACACAATGTTAGGTGTTCTATAAACATTTCATTGTTTCTTACAGAGTACTATGAGGACTACCTGCATCAGAAATCTTACAGGATTCTTGTTCAAAATGCCATTCTTGGATGCTGTAAACCTACTGAATTATGATCTGTAAGAATGTGACTCAAAAGTCTACATTTTGAGCATCAGAGGCAACATCAAAAAGAATCAAGTAGCTATATGTAACTAAGGTTAAGGAGCTGAGGACCTGGGGAAACAAAGCCAAGTACCTCTTAAGGGCTGAAAATTACATAGCTTAGAGAATGAATAATGACTTTCTAAAAGAAATGGCAGTGTTTGGAATTAGTCTAGGTCTAGGGAACCATTTGAGATATAATACATAGCATTCTAGAAGGAAAAGAGAGAAACTAATCTGAAATTCAGTAAGTTTTCTGGTGTGTGTGTATATGTGCACATGTGGCAGGGTGTGTAAGAGAGATAGAATAGAATAGAATAGAATAGAATAGAATAGAATAGAATAGAATAGAATAGAATAGAAATAGTGCAAAGAAATCCTGATATGGTTTTGAAGTACTAGGGAACCCTCAGTAAGAAAACACAGACTGAAGACTTAGGACCATGGGAATTAAATAGACTCAAGTGAGCATATGGTAGTGAGAGAAAAGTCAAGAAATTTTATTGAATTATTATTTTATTATATTTACAAAGTTCTTTCACTTGTATTATCATATTTCACATTAATACTCACAATAATTCATGAACATAAGTACTTATGTCACTCTTTTGGACATTAGGAAACTGAGGCCCAGAAAATTTAAGTGACTTGCTTATGATCACATATCTAGTAGGTAGAATAGACAAATTTTGAACCCACTTTTTCACTCAAAGTTGAATAATATTACCAATACACCAATACTGCCTCCCTCACCTATGGAAATAATAATAGCATCAGTAATAACAACAACTAACATTAGTTAAATGCTTACTATGTGTCAGACATTATTTTTAGCATTTTGGGTCTATTAACTTATTCAATTCTCTTTTTTCTAGAATCATTTTTATCTATCCAAGATTGGTTTTCCATCCTGACTTCTAAAATCCTTGTATCTAACATATGTACCTTTCCTGTCCTTATATACTCCTTAGAATACTATGCAGAGCCAAAAAAAGGTGGAAAAGAAAGTTAAGAAAAAGAAGCAGTGGAAGGACGCTTATAAGTTACAGAACCAGACAGGTCATATTAGTTAGGACCATGTTCATGTAGCTATCTCTGACGACCAGTTGTAAGGAAGTAGTTAAATAGTAACGTTAAATTCTAAAATGTTGATCAACAGTGCACATTTCCATGAAGATTTTAATTGAGCTTCATCTTTTGTGAACCTTGCGATATTGTGCCTCTATACAGCATTTAATTTCATGCTTGTTGCCCCAAAGCGTATTTTTTGTTTTAGAATTGTTTACCTTCTCAAACGACACAGGCAGAGAGTAAAAACCAGTTGTACATACATTATCACCTTTTACCATTAACCAGTTCTTAATAAATCTTCTAGTGGCTCATATGTTAAGTATTTGATTAACAGCTTTAAGAAAGATTCTTTACTGTCCATAAGCAGAAGACATTTTTTTAAAGATTTATTTATTTGACAGAAACACAGCGAGAGAGGGAACACAAGCAGAGGGACTGAGATAGGGAGAAGCAGGCCTCCCGCGGAGCAGGAAGCCCAATGTGGGGCTCGATCCTGGGTCTCGATCCTGGGTCTCGATCCTGGGTCTCGATCCTGGGTCTCGATCCTGGGTCTCCAGGATCATGACCTGAGCCGAAAGCAGTTGCTCAACAAACTGCGCCACCCAGGCACCCCCATAAACAGAAGACATTTTAGAGGTTGAAGAGAGGAAGACAAAAACCTGGGAGGAGTTAGAGATACTAGCAAAGCATTTTAACCTTTTTTATCTCTTTGCCTGCCTCTTTTCTGGTTTAGTTTTAGAGGCTGAAAATCTATACACTCTGTTTTTCTCCAGTTTCTTCTCTTCTTCTTTTTTAAAAGTTTCTTCTTATTTAGAATTGGATCAAAACAGGTTTTGACTGAAAGCTGAAAATACTGCTAGTAAATAATTTTGCAGTGATTACAGTGCCAATAGAATAAATCCAGTTAGTATTCTCATGAGAGGAGAACTACCAAAGTGATGCGTTATGATTTAAATAAGGTCTTCTGCCTTGAACAGTCCTTAACCTAAAATTATTTGTTGAATATTCACAATATGTAAGGCATCCTGGTATTCTGATGGAAACAAACATAGATCAGATGTGGGACCTGCCCTTGAGGAGATTATAATCTAGTAGGGGTAATAAAACTTGTATGTAAGTGCGTATATATATATATATATATATATATATATATATATATATTTCAGTCTCAGTTTTATAATGACAAAGCACCTATATTAACAGTTAACTGTGGGAGTAGAAAACAAAAGAGAAGCACAATGCATTAATTTACCAGTTGTTCACTCCTTACTGTGAATAGTCATATGTTTATCATATATAAAAACCTGTTTGCGGGGCGCCTGGGTGGCTCAGTTGGTTAAGCGACTGCCTTCGGTTCAGGTCATGATCCTGGAGACCCAGGATCCAGCCCCACATTGGGCTCCCTGCTCGGCAGGAAGCCTGCTTCTCCCTCTCTCACTCCCCCTGCTTGTGTTCCCTCTCTGGCTGTGTTTCTCTCTGTCAAATAAATAAAATCTTTAAAAAAAAGTTTAAAAAAATAAATAAAAACCTGTTTGCTTGTAAAGATAGCATTTACTAAATTTGTCATCCTGTTTTGCTTTGCTGAAGTAGTTTTTTTTTTCTTTTTTTATTCACATCATACTTTAAGCTGTCATACCCATGGGTTGATTTCTCTCCCAAATAAAGGATTTCTAGCTCAATTCATTTAAACCTAACTCATCATCTTTATTCTTTGTTCCTTCTTTCACCATCTTTCCCTTCTCAGATATACCTACTCAGCACACACACCTACATACAGAAGGTCTGCCTTTTCACAGTGTCTTGCTTTGGCCAGTTGTCCCATGTTATTGTCAGCATTATTTTTTAATTATATGAGAAGATAGTGGGAGAGGGAAAGTAAATGGGAAGTAGGGTAATTCAGGGAGAGAACGGAAACATGGGAGACTTTGGACACGGAGACAGGCTGAGGGACTTGGAGGGAGGGGGTGAGGGGATGGGAGAGCCTGGTGGTGGGTACTGGGGGCACCTATTGCATGGAGCACTGGGTGTGGGGACTGGGCAATGAATCTTGGAACACTGAAAAAAATAAAAAAAATTAAAAAATTTTTAAAAAAGAGAAAATTTGTTTTAAAAACCTAGTTCATTAATTAGCATTTATTTAGTTCTTTGGCATTTGTCCCCTTTGAATTTGCAAGTCATTTTCACTTTGATACCTGATAACATTTATAAATTTATTAATATCTGAAATTATTTAATCTATTTGTTAATTTGTTTTCTTATTTATTGCCTGCTTCTCCTCATTAGATTATAAACTCCATAGAGGAAAGAATCTTCCTTGTCTGTTTTGTTTATTGTTCTTATCTCTGTTCCTTACAAGTGCCAAGAATCTAATAGGTTCAGCTCAGTAAATACTTATTAAATGAGTGATTGACTTTAGGAGCACCTAGGTGGCTTGGTCACTTGAGTGTCCCGATTCTTGGTTTTGGCTCAGGTCATGGATTTGGAGTCCTGGTATGGAGCCTACATCAGGCTTCATGCTCAGTATGGAGTATTCTTGTCCCCTCTCCCTCCCCTGGTTCATAAACTCTCTCTCTAATAAAAATACAAATAAAATATTAAAAATAAATGAGTGATTGATTTTAAAAATCCTAATGTTTTCCAACAAATCCTATAAAATTTTCATTTAATAATGTTTCTTAGAGGGGTCAAGATGGTGGAAGGCCAGGTGACCACATTTCGGGGAGCTCCCTGAAGAGAGCTGAATTCCAGCAAAAAAAAAAAAAAAACTACAAGACCACCGGGAACACCCATGAAATCAGCCTGAAATGTGTTATTTTCCACTTCTGGACCGCCACGAGAGACAAGGAACATCGGCAAAAAGGAAGAAACAATTAAGAGGGTCTGGAGGCTTGCCCCCAGAGACAGGGGAGTGGGGGAGGAAGCCCACAGAGCTGAACCATTGA